>WNWK01018581.1:0-39609 GCA_009830355.1 Cherax destructor
ACCTTCATAAGATGAATGTACGTTTGTATGACTGTGTACAGGTTACAGTGTACACTGCTGAGGTACACACAATATCCGTATTTTATGCAAAATATGATACAAAGCAGGAAGGAAAAAAAGTATATAGAGTAGTGTATTAATGATATAAGTTGCGTATAATTGAGTTATAGAATAACCTTCAAGCTCGTCTTCAAAACTTAAAATGGACTGCTTCTTGGGTTCAGTCTTCTCCTTGATCTTCTTCTTCTCCTTCTTGATGACGCTGCTGGTAGAGTTACTATCATCACCAACACTATCACTCTCCTCCACCATCGTCCTCACTCACCGACGCTGACGAATGTTAATATTTTACGTTTCTTGAACATGACAGTGATGGTGACGACGGTGGTGTGTATCAACACTGTTGGTCTCCCTCTCCCCCTACCACCCCTATCTCCCCCTACACCCTATCTCCAAACACACTCGACACAATAACTTGACTATTACTTTAATAAACGGAAGACATTATATGCTATTTATAATTAAAAACAAGTTTATGCTGCTATAATTACTTCCCGTGTACATTTATTTATTTATATGTGGAAATTTGAGCAAAATTTCAAAGCAAATCAAATGCTTTGTGATTAATGAAATGCATCATTATCATGTAAAATATTTATTTTATTAATAATATGATTATTAATAAATTCAATTTATTTCTTGGGTGACAAAGGTTCGTATATGTGATGAAATTTACTTAGAATGTCACTAATGGTAGTCCATCTTTCAGAATTTAATTGTTTTAATCATTATAATTTTATTAGTAATATAAATAGCACTACATAGTCTTTTCAAATAATGAACTTAAAAAAATATACGACCCATTTGTTATTATTATTATTATTATTATTATTATTATTATTATTATTATTATTATTATTATTATTATTATTATTATTATTATTATTATTAGTATTAGTATTATTATTATTATTATTATTATTATTATTATTATTATTATTATTAGTCGTTAGTTAAAATTATCTAATGAGTATAGAGCAGTTGTCCTGAGCTTTAAGCCGCCTATAACATATATTAAACCAGGTTCATTATTAAGGTTATTATTCATTCCTACACTATATTATCTACCAGGTAAGACACGTAAGTTACCATGAGCGAGGAAGTTACCACAAGACGTCACTGTAATATTTTATAACAAGCGAGCAGTCCTTTAGTTTTCTGAGGATGGTGAATGTCGGCTTCTCAAAAATACAATCACCATCATTGTCGGTACCTGGCCTCGTCGATCTGTCGTACTTACTCTTGAAACTTTGTCAACTAGCTCATTCTTTGTATTTAGTGCCATAAGACGAAAAAATTATTTCCTGGCGTCCCTCTGGCTCGTCTGGAGTATACCTGGAGAGGGATCCGGGGGTCAACGCCCCCGCGGCTCGGTCTGAGACCAGGCCTCGTAGTGGATCAGGGTCTGATCAATCAGGCTGTTGCTGCTGACTGCACGTAAACCGACGTAGGAACCACAGCCCGGTTGATCAGGTACTGACTTTAGGTGCCTGTCTAGTGCCTTCTTGAAGACAGCCAGGAGTCTATTGGTAATCCCCCTTATGTATGGTGGGAGGCAGTTGAACAGTCTTGGTCCCCTGATACTTATTGTGTTGTCTCTCAGTGTACTCGTGGCGCCCCTGCTTTTCATTAAGAATATAATATAATAACTTTCTACTATATAGAAAGCCCCTTGTTATGCTGAGCATTTCGGGCAAATTGGGTCAGTGTCCCAGGATGCGACCCACACCAGTCCACAGGTACCCATTTTATTTTTATTTTTTATATTTTATTTAAAAACCCAAAAATGCAACACATAAGCACTATTTACATAAACTTACGTATTCTAACATACATTATACTAAACACAGAAAGAATATGCTCTTAAAATTAAGGTCCTCCCCAAATCGGCAATGAAGACCAAACATGAATGATAAATCTTACCATGTAAAATAATACACATAATGAAACCCCTAACCCACCCTAGGTTATTCCATAAACCCTACCAATCTTTATCAGAAATTAAAGCATCCAAGTGTTATGTACAAATTATACATTGTCAGGCCTAATATTGAAACATTCCTTAGCCCCATAACCCTAAAACTACACGTTCACAAATACAGCGTAACACACCGATTTCCATAAACCCCTAAGGGCTTAAGTTTCAAATATCCCATCAACTCAAAATGACAAATACCATTAACATAATATAAATGTTCTCTCAGTGAAACTAACAATTATCCTTTCGTTTCTAACAAAAGTCATCCGTGAACTATATGCAGTACAAAGGAGGCCTACCTAAACTATACATCAGTAACTAATGATACATCTGTCTTCCATTCGGTTGAACGTAATATATATATGTACACATGACAATATTATTGTTACACCTTTGATATGATGAGAGTTTGCACACCATAACATCTACCATGGAAACATACCCCTATATAGGAGCCCACAACATACACTGCACAAATGTCACACCCTTCACATTATTTTGCATTTCTCCACACGTGCCCTGCTACATTTCAACCTGGAATTCCACAGGTATGAACAAAACCCTATATTAGTATCTTATCCCTGAGATAAGTAACACAAGTGTTATCTATAACTTGTAAACCTAACAATCAAATGCATGTGACACAAACGTGACATTATACAGCCTACCACCCTACTCTGACCATGCTACAGCATTAGTCAACCACAGCCTCTCCTAACTTTATAAACCAACATGTTCTCAACAATACCCCAATACAATTAACAAACTCTACAGTACTCTCTACACACGTTTCAGTACCATCTCCTCCTGAGATGGTACTGAAAAACCATAGAAAACATCCCACACCTGTAGTATCACACTTAATGAAATAACCCCCCATCCCTATCTCAGCATCCAACAGAGAAGCTCCCCATGCTCCACACACCAGACCCATACTACTCCGACAGAGGGAAAAAACTACAGGTAAACCCACTCATAACCCCTTACAAAAGGTTAACCCCTATAATTGAAACCCCTCCCCCACTTGAATCCCCTCCTCCCACTGAATCCCCCTCCCCCACTTGAATCCCCCTCCCCCACTTGAATCCCCTCCCCCACTTGAATCCCCCTCCCCCTACTTGAATCCCCACTCCCCCTGCATCAGTAGTCATCCCCCTCATGCACTCATACCCTAAAATACTTTATTGAGACATGGTACAATGATACATGGTAGACAAGAAATATAGTTAGTAATGAGATGTACATGCCAAAAGCCCCTAATATGCCAAAAGCCCCTAATATGCCAAAAGCCCCTAATATGCCAAAAGCCTAATAGCAAAGCCCTAATATGCCAAAAGCCTAATAGCCAAAACCCTAATATGCTGATAATTAACCTCCCCTCCCCACTATGACCCAACAGACACACCTCCCCACATAAAACTACACCCTAAAACACATCCAAAACTCCATGCCCTCTCATCATACCCTAACCAGCATGAGCTACCCTCCTACCATGCCAAGCCCCCTTCTACGCCTACAATACATCCCGCAAAACCATGTTCCTATACTCATCAGAAAAATGCCGACTCCCATTTACTCCCATACACCACCCTGTTCCTGCATTTACTCCTATACATTGTGTCCCCCCATATCTCTAATCTGTTCCCCCACCCCTTGCTCCCTCAGTCTCCAGGATACACACACGAAATCCACCATTAAATACCATAAACCCCTATGTTCCCTATCACCCACCCCTCTTATATCCATACTCATAGCCTTCAACACTGAAATACCTCCCCCCCCCATTTTTCTCAACACCCGGCCTATCCATTCTCTCACCACCCCCAGTTCCTCACAAAAATATATAGCATGCATCACCGTTTCTTGCTACCCACATCTTTTACAACACCCATTTTGGACAATGCCCATCCGACATAACAATGCTTTAGCTGCCACCACCCCATGTAGAAACTTATACATCAATTCCCTATCCCCAGCCCTAATCCTCATACTTTTTAAACCCCTCCAGATCAATCCCCAATCATACATAGGGTATTCAGCCACCCCCTCCAACCCCATCCTTCCCCCACACGCTACCTCCAAAACACTAGCCTTCACTCCTTGCACCCTCCTCACAATCACCAAATGCCTCAGTAAATCCCAACATGTCCCCAACGATACTCCCCCCCACCATCTGCGCACCTCCCACTCCACCGCTCCCACAGTAGCCCCCTCAGTGCCCCCCAGATGCACCATACACCGTTTCACAAACAAACACATCAACCTCCTTTCCACCCAAATAAGCCCCAACCCCCCTAACTCCACTCTCTTCCTGACCACCTCCTTTCTCAACCAGTGTTTACCATAAGCCCAAACGTATTTAAAAACCCTCACCTTCAACTCTCTCACGTCCTCCTGCATCAGAGGGTAAACCACCGCCATGTGCCACAGGCTACTGTAGATCAGCACATTCACCGCGATCACCCTCTGATGCAAGGAAAGATCCCCCGCCCTCCAACACGCCAACCTATCCAACGCTAGTTGCACCACCCTCCCAGAGTTCACCCTCCTGGCCTCCATACTGTCACCCATATACATAATACCACAAATTTTCAGACTATCCACAATGATCCACCCATATCCCTCAGCCAATCTACCTCCAATCCATGCCCCTACCTCCAACAAACGCGATTTTGCCCCATTAATTCTCATACCCGTAGCTGCACAAAACACCCTGAGAGCCCCCTCAATAATCTTCAATCCCTCATCCATTCTCACCAGCACTGTGGTATCATCAACATACCCCACTATTTCATTTCCTTCCCTCCCTGCCTGTATCCCCCCCCCACATCCTTCACAATCATCCTGTAAAAGGGATCCTGCATGCACGCGAACAATATCTGTGATAATGGACATCCCTGCCGCAAACCCCTATCCATTCGTACCACCCTTCCCAATTTTCCATTCACCTGCACACGCACAGTAGCCCCCGAATACACCGTCTCTACCCACCTCCTCCCCAAACCCCTGTTTTCTCATGATCCCATACAGCATCCCTCGCTCCACACTATCATATGCCCCCTTCCAGTCCAACGCTAGTACCCCTCCCCCAGCCCCCTCCTCTATAAATCCCTTGATGCGTTCATGTCCCATAATCATACACCTACCTGGTATCCCACGTTGTTCCTCCGCTATCACCTTCTGCAATACTTCTTCAATCTGTTCCCCAAAACCTTCGCAAAGATTTTATAATCTGCATTCATCATTACCAGGGGTCTATAATTATTCACCATGTTCCCCTGATTACTCTTCTTAACTAATACTACCACCCCTATGCCCTGCTCCCTCCCCATCCTACACCTACTCTTCATACAATTCATCAAGGCCACCATGCATACCTTCAACACATCCCAATGTACCCTATAAAATTCATTCACTATACCATCCATATCAGGCGCGTTTTCCCTACTCATTCCATTCACCGCCACCCACACCT
This sequence comes from Cherax destructor, assembly GCA_009830355.1. Taxonomy (NCBI): domain Eukaryota; kingdom Metazoa; phylum Arthropoda; class Malacostraca; order Decapoda; family Parastacidae; genus Cherax; species Cherax destructor. The sequence continues at coordinate 5,514 of WNWK01018581.1, forward strand.
CCTCCTCCGTTATCTCTCCCTCCAGACACAACCTGTCCTTGTCCCCCAAAATCCCTACAATGCCCTTCTCTACAATCTCACCTTCACTCCTGCCCCCACCCTTGCTCCGCAAATATGCCTCGAACCACTTATCTACGTAAACTCCCATCGCCTCAGTCGTCCGTAATCGTTGACCCCTAGTGAAACCCTCCAAATCCTACCCCTCCACATCCAATTAGTCTATTGTCATAGCCTCTCTCGCCCTACACGTGCCCACAACATACCGCGATGGTCTGTCACCCCATAAAACATCATCCATACCCGCTTTCACTCTGCACACATCAAACCTCTCATTTTGCAAATCCCTCAGTCTTTCTTTCAAACCCCTAATCTCATCTGTCACCTGCACTCCTCCACGCTCATAACAACCTTGCAACAACTCCTCAAGATACTTTTGTAGACCATACCTCCAGCACACCTCCTCTCTTCCCAGTCTCTGATAATATTCCCTAATTCCTATTTTCGCACAGCTCTCCCACCATTCCACCAAATCATTATCCTCCCCCCTTAGCTCCCACAATGACTCCCACCACCTCCTAAAATCATCTGCCCTACCCATGCCAGTCAATAATCTACCATTCAGCTTCCAATAACCCTGATATCACCGAATCACCACTTCCCAACTCACATCTGCCAGAACACCCCTATGATCCGAGAATCCCACATCAAAAGTCTGCACCCTCCCTACGACCACCCTCCCCGTCACATATACCCTGTCTAAATGCGCCACATATCCCTTCCTAACATAAGTATAGTCCACAAAACCCCCCCCCTCCCACCACGTCCCTGAAACCCGCACTACTCAATAAATCCCTCAATGCCCCCAACTCACAACCCGCTCCCCTAGGCTCCACATCTCTTTTCCTAATCACGCTATTAAAATCCCCTCCCACTATTGCCACGTCCGGCAAACCTCCCAATGCACTCACCATGTAATCTTTCAAAAAATCAATTTTCACTCTTCGAGAAGCTTCCGCTGGCATATAAACCCCTACGAAACAAACCTTCACACCCCCAATCCCCCTCCACCCTTACCACCCTGCCCCCACTCTCCTCCCAAGCTCGTAGAACAAAGGGGCTTGACATGCTAATGACCACTGCCACCCTCCCCCCTTTCAATTTCCCCGAAGACCCTGCATACATCTCATATCCCTTCAAACATAATTCACGTCCACACCTATAGTTGTGCTCCTGGAGGAACCCCACTTGCACACCATACCATCTCAAAGTTCCCTCTACCCACCCTCTCTTGACCTCAGACCTCAACCCATTAACATTAATAGTTAGACACTGGAATATAAATGAGTGGGTTTACCTTTCAACCTCTGCACTGACTACGACATTATCCTTCCTTTACCACTACCCTTGCCCACACTTTTGCTGCCCATAGCACCATCCTTACCATCATCTCTTGCCAACACCCCTCCTCTGTCTGTCCCCTTCACTTCCACCAAAGGTTTCTTTGTGGCCCTCTAGGCCGGTGTCAAGATATCATCACGGTCCTCGACCGTGCCAGATCGCTTCCGCGACCCACTCCCTACCTCCCTCATGTCCCCACTATCACTCTGATGCACCTCCACATTGACGCACTCACTCACCAATGCTGCTACCTCAGGACTCTCCTGCCCCGAGTCAACCCCAACTCGAGCCCCCTCCTCCAAATTTACCCCATCCCCAACATTCAACACCTGTAATGGATCATCCAGTAATCCCTGAAGCACTTCCACCAGAGGCACATCCATGCCTTCCTCCATCACAGGTACTTCCTCAACTTCCTTTTCATTCTCCTCTCTCTCCAAAGTAGGCTCTAGTGGGTGGCATGGCTCCGCCACACCCTCCACTATTTCACTCCAGCTCCTGGTCCGCTGCTGCTATCCCTCATCACCAGCCTTCCCCTCATGCTTTCCCTGTGGTTCTGTCGGGAGTGTGCGTTCAGCGGTTCTTTGAGCACCTCTCCGCAAACAATCCGCTGCTACATGATCAAAATTCCCACATAACCTGCACGTCCTCCATTGTCCCGCGTAAGTCACGTACACTTGCATATGAAACTCAGCCATAATGATGTAAGATGGAATGGGCCTCCCTAACGACATCTTTAGGGAGAAAGAGCCCTCAGGAAGACCTGCCAGGGGTCCCACACTCCACTTTCCTGCCATTGCCAGATGTACTGTCCCATACTCGCTAAAGACACGTCCCACGTCCACTTGATCCTCTTCGAACGGCACATTCTTGACCTTTATCCAAGTGTAGGTGCGTGACACATCCTTTAATGCACCTGGAATGTCACATTGACCGTGTATACGTTATCCTGATGTTGCTCCACCAATATCTCATATGCTGCAGCCGTCAACAACTTCACGAAGATCCTGTTCATGCCATTTAGTGCCACGCCATACAAATCCACCATATCAATGTTGTATACATCTCGAAGAATTGTAGGTATTACTGTAGCCGACACAGCAGGTTGAATTACTCCTGTAACCATGTCTATGCACACGGTGTTGATGCGGCGTCTGCCCACCGCCACCATGACAGTGAAAATGAAGTTGCACAGTCTCCACCAGGGGCCAGAGACCAGAGTAGCACACCCGTCTCTCATGAGAGCTGGGTTGCGAGTGTACCCATTTTATTGATGGGTGAACATTGACAACAGGTGTAAAGAAACACACCCAATGTTTCTACCCTGGCAAGGAACCGAACTCAGACCCTCGAAGTGTGAAGCGATAGCTGTAGTCACCAGGCCACCAGAGCCCAGTACTGCAAATGTTGCGTCTCCTGCCGAATTTTTTGCTTTCATAGGGAGTGATTTTCGTGTGCAAGTCTGGTACTAATCCCTTTAGGATTTTCCAAGTATATATTATCATGTATCTTTCTCGTATGCATTCCAGGGAATACAAATTCCCTGTAACTTATGTGTCTACCTGGAGTCTACCTGGAGAGAGTTCCAGGGGTCAACGCCCCTGCGGCCCGGTCTGTGACCAGGTCTCATTTGGATCAGGGCCTGATCAACCAGGCTGTTACTGCTGGCCGCACACAGTCTAACGTACGAACCACAGCCTGGCTAGTCAGGTACCGACTTTAGGTGCCTGTCCAGTGCCTGCTTGAAGAGAGCCAGGGGTCTATTGGTAATCCTCCTTATGTATGCTGGGAGGCAGTTAAACAGTCTTGGGCCCCTGACACTTATTGTGTTGTCTCTCAACGTGCTAGTGGCACCCCTGCTTTTCATTAAGGGGATGTTGCATTGTCTGCCGAGTCTTTTGCTTTCATAGGGAGTGACTCTCGTGTGCAAGTTTGGTATTAATCCCTCTAGGATTTTCCAAGTGTATATAATAATGTATCTCTCCCGCTTGCGTTCTAGGGAGTACAGGTTTAGGAACTTCAAGCGTTCCCAGTAATTGAGGTGGTTTATCGCAGTTATGCGTGCCATGAAGGTTCTCTGCACATTTTCAAGGTCAGCAATTTCACCCGCCTTAAAAGGTGCAGTTAGTGTGCAGCAATATTCCAGCCTAGATAGAACAAGCGACCTGAAAAGTGTCATCATGTGCTTGGCATCCCTGGTTTTGAAGGTTCTCATTATCCATCCTGTCATTTTTCTAGCAGATGCGATTGCTACAGTGTTATGGTCCTTGAAGGTGAGATCCTCTGACATGATCACTCCCAAGTCTTTGACATTAGTTTTTCGCTCTATTGTGTGGTTGGAATTTGTTCTATACTCCGATGAAATTTTAATTTCCTCACGTTTTCCATTACCTGGAGTTTACCTGGAGAGAATTCCAGGGGTCAACGCCCCTGCGGCCCGGTCTGTGACCAGGCCTCATGTTGGACCAGAGCCTGATCAACCAGGCTGTTACTGCTGGCCGCACGCAGTCCAACGTACGAACCACAGCCCGGCTGGTCAGGTACCGACTTTAGGTGCCTGTCCAGTGCCTGCTTGAAGACAGCCAGGGGTTTATTGGTAATCCCCCTGATGTATGCTGGGAGGCAGTTGAATAGTCTTGGGCCCCTGACACTTATTGTGTCAGGGGCAATGTCTTCAACGGTGGACACTGTCATACAGATTCGGGTGTCATCTGCAAAGGAAGACACGGCACTGTGGCTTATATCCCTGTCTATGTCCGATATGAGGATGAGGAAAAGGATGGGAGCGAGTACTGTGCCTTGTGGAACAGAGCTTTTCACAGTAGCTGCCTCAGACTTTACTCTGTTGACTACTACTCTTTGTGTTCTACTTGTTAGGAAATTATAGATCCATCTACCAACTTTTCCTGTTATTCCTTTATCACGCATTTTGTGTGCTATTACACCATGGTCACACTTATCAAAGGCTTTTGCAAAGTCTGTGTATATAACATCTGCATTCTGTTTGTCTTCTAGAGCGTCCAGGACCTTGTCGTAGTGGTCTAGTAGTTGGGACAGACAGGAGCGGTCTGCTCTAAACCCATGCTGCCCTGGGTTTTGCAATTGATGGGTATCTAGATGAGTGGTGATCTTGCTTCTTAGAACCCTTTCAAAGATTTTTATGATATGGGACGTTAGCGCTATTGATCTGTAGTTTTTTGCTATTGCTTTACTGCCCCCTTTGTGGAGTGGGGCTATGTCTGTTATTTTTAGTAACTGCGGGACGACCCCAGTGTCCATGCTCCCTCTCCATAGGATGTTAAAAGCACGTGATGGGGGCTTCCTGCAGTTCTTGGTGAACACGGAGTTCCACGAGTCTGGGCCTGGAGCGAAGTGCATGGGCATGTCATTTATTGCCTTTTCGAAGTCATTTCGCGTCGGGGTGATGGCAGATAGGCATGCGTCTGACAAGTTCTGTGGCACTCTCATAAAAAATTCATTTAGGTCTTCGATTTTCAGTCTGGTTAGTGGCTCGCTAAAAACTGAGTCATACTGGGACTTAAGTAACTCACTCATTTCCTTGCTGTCATCTGTGTAGGACCCATCCCGGAGTAATTGAAATTTCTCATCTTTGAACTTCATATTGTTTTCTGCAGCCCATTTAAAGATTTGGTTGATGTCTGCTTGGAGTCTTGCAGTGTCTTCAACGGTGGACACTGTCATGCAGATTCGGGTGTCATCTGCAAAGGAAGACACGGCACTGTGGCTGATATCCCTGTCTATGTCCGATATGAGGATGAGGAACAAGATGGGAGCTAGTGGCCATCTTTGTAATTATTGTCTTATAATATTTAAACCACACATTGTAATTTTTACATAGAAATAAAAATCTGAATCTGAATCTGAATCTCAGGCAAACTTATGATTAGTTTAAGATTTGTTAGGCAATAACTTTATTCAAAATTTTATGTTTACAGTCATTTGGGTGAGTGTAAGTGTAAATTGGGAGGAATCACAGATATCGAGAGTAGGTCTAGTTTGTTTTTTATGTGTTCATGATACAAGAGAATAGGTGGTTTTCATGTAGTTAGCTGACGGGGGGGGGGGGTGTCAAGGAGATAAGATGTTTTTTAACGGTAGTTTTGAAAGTGGTGGTTGAGTCTGCAGTTCTAGAGTTTTCAGGAAGGGAGTTCCAGATTTTAGGCCCTTTAATGTAGTACATTGAATTTTTGTATAGGTTTAGCTGGACACGGAGAATGTCATAGAGATTTGAGTCCTGTCACAACTATCAAGAAAGTGTAGATATATGGTTCAGAGAACCGACAAGTTATAAATTTGACACATATGCAACATTTGGGTATCTTTATTGAGGAAACGTTTCGCCACACAGTGGCTTCATCAGTCCAATACAAAATAGAAAGGTGTAAGGAGAGTAGGAGTTTTGAGGTAATCAGTCCCTCGGGTTAATATTGGAATTTATGGTTTTGTAAATGTAGGTTGCACAGTAGTAAGTGTGAATGTTCTGTACAGTGAGTAAGTTTAGATCTTTGATGAGTGGGGGGGGTGTTGCCTAGTATTGGATTGCGTGATAATTCTTACTGCGGCTTTTTGTTGGGTTATTATTGGCTTTAGGTGTGTTGCTGCTGTTGATCCCCAAGCACAAATAGCATAGGTGAGGTAGGGATAGATGACTGAATATTATAGTGTGAGAAGGGCTGATTGTGGCACACGTAGTAGCGTATCTTGGAGAGGATCCCAACAGTTTTGGATACTCTTTTTGTTATGTGTTGGATATGGGTGCTGAATTTCAGGTTGCTGTCGAGGTATAGGCCCAGGAATTTGCCCTCATTACGTTTAGCAATAAGAGTGTTGTCGATCTTAATGTTCAGTTGTGCAACACCTGCTCTGTTACCAAACATGATATAGAAGGTTTTGTCCCTCCATGCCCTGCTAAGTGGGGTGTGAGCACTGAGACCATTGACAATTTTTTCCTAGTCTGTTTGCCGAAGCTCCCTGGCAGCAGCAAGGGCAGTTTGAAAGAGCTTCAGCATTTCCGGGGTACGATATTTTCTAGTCAGCGAGCAGTACGTTTCAGTGTTCGAAGTTTAGGATCATTGTAATAAGTATGGTTTTTATAGGAGGTATGATTATTATTATCAGTCCCTCAGCCTCCAGGCTGGGGGACTGATTACCTCAAACTCCTTCCTATCTTTACTGCTCACAAAATTAGCACACTATGGTATAAGAGGGCACTCGCTCAATTACCTAAAGTCATACCTCAGTAACAGAAGCCAATACGTGTACACAAATGGAGCGAACTCTTCCACACAACAAATTACAGTCGGAGTCCCTCAAGGAAGTGTACTGGGTCCACTCCTATTCCTCATTTACATCAATGACCTACCGAATGCATCACAACTACTCAAACCCATATTATTTGCAGATGACACAACGTATGTCTTCTCTCACCCAAATCCAGTCATACTGGCCAATACTGTTAATGCTGAAATACAGAAAATTTCAACATGAATGACGACTAATAAACTTACTCTAAATACTGACAAGACCTACTTCATACAGTTTGGAAACAGAGCCACAAATGTTTCACTTAACAAAACGCTCAATGGTTCACCCATCACAAGACTCACAGAGGGAAAATTCCTAGGAATCCACATTGACAGTAGCCTTAAATTCCAAACACACATACAACAAATTTCCAAGAAAATCTCAAAGACAGTAGGCATATTATCAAAGATACGCTACTATGTGTCTCAATCAGCTCTCCTTGCACTATATCACTCACTCATCTACCCTTATCTCACCTATGGAATCTGTGCATGGGGATCTACAACAATAAATCACCTTAGACCACTAATAACCCAGCAAAAGGCTGCAGTCAGAATGATAACAAATTCCCACTCTAGACAGCATACTCCACCAATATTCAAAAGCCTAAAACTACTCACCATAAAGAACATAGAACTCTACACTCTAATATAAACCCTCCACTCAAAATTCTCCTCACCAACCTTAATAGGACCCATGACCACAACACAAGACAGAGATCACTTTTTGATATACCCCGTGTCCATATCAACCTATGTAAGAATTCTATGCACATAAAGGGCCCCAGAATCTGGAATTCATTACAAGTAAATACTAAAATAACCTTGTCTGAAAATCAATTTAAGACTCTTCTCAAAAACCACCTACTCACCCTAAACTAAATACTCATACTGTAAATTACTCTCAAAAATGCTCAATGTTATTTTCCTTAAAATAATTTAATTTTTTACTATAATATTACCATCCTACTAAACACTTGTTACAATGTAATATCATCATATTGTAATTTGAACAATGTATTATCATCATATTGTAATTTGAACGATCTAATAAGACAAACTCACTCAATTTCTCTAATATTATGTTCATAGTCTATAAGTCATTAGATTAAGCTGCCCCTAATGCCATGGCACGTCAGTTAGTTAGTTTGATATCTTTATTATGCACCCCATACCCATCCTGTGGGCGGTAGTCAAAAGATTACAGAGGTACATAATGGGTCCAGGGACTGGACCTCAAAGTTTGATAGCTGAGCAAGTTACAAAGGTAATGAACTCAGATGGTCACAATCATGACAAGTTACAAAGGTATTTGCAGATTACAGAGGTATATATAGGGTCCAGAGACTGGGCCCCAAAGTTTTGATAGCTGAACAAGGTACAATGGTAATTAATTCACTAGTTACAAGGTAATGAATCATGAAGTAAATTTACTTACGTCTGTACATGGTTGCACTCATGAACAAATTATAAAGCAATGAGCAATCTATTAGTCTACACCCCGCCACAACTCATGGCACGTCAGTGGCTCTCCTTGCACTTCAATTTATGATTGTAATAACATAACCTATGTAAACCACCAATGAAATAAATTTGTTTGTTTGTTTGTTTAATGAAGTACTGCGTGGCGAAACGTTTCCCCTATAAAGATACCCAAGTGTTGCGCATGTGTCTCTATAAAGATACCCAAGTGTTGGGTGCATGTGTCTCTATAAAGATACCCAAGTGTTGCGTCATGTGTCTCTATAAAGAAATTTGGTGTGCTTATACCCAAGTGTTGCGCATGTGTCTCTATAAAGATACCCAAGTGTTGCGCATGTGTTTTATAAAGATACCCAAGTGTTGCGCATGTGTCTCTATAAAGATACCCAAGTGTTGCGCATGTGTTCTATAAAGATACCCAAGTGTTGCGCATGTGTCTAATTTATAAAGGGATGTACACGGTGTTGCCCCATGGTCTCTTAAAATGCCCAAGTTTTCATTGTGTTCCCGAATTTTTTTTCAAAGGGAAAGCTGGATTTTCAAATGATCACTGGACCTTATAGAACATCAAAAAGATTTCATGTGTGACTAACCAGGTTTAGTTTACTTCCCGGACACAGACAAGGTGGATTACTCACAAGACACTGGTGGTGAAACTTCCTTAAACATACAGGGGGAGCTTCATATAAGACAACACCGGAGGAGGGGTTCACATAAGATCACCAGAAAGGGGGAGCTTCACTTAAGACCACACCGGTGGATGAGCTTCACTAAACCAACCGGAGGAGGAGCTTCACTAAGACCACACCGGAGGAGGAGCTTCACCAAGACCACACCGGAGGAGGAGCTTCACAACCACACCGGAGGAGGAGCTTCACTCAAGACCACACCGGAGGAGGAGTTCACTAAGACCACACCGGAGGAGGAGCTTCACCAAGACCACACCGGAGGAGGAGCTTCACTAAGACCACACCGGAGGAGGAGCTTCACCAAGACCACACTGAGGAGGAGCTTCACAAGACCACACCGAGGAGGAGCTTCACTAAGACCACACCGGAGGAGGAGCTTCACTAGACCAACCGGGGGAGGAGCTTCACTAAGACCACACTGATGAATGAGCTTCACTTAGACCAACCGGGGAGGAACTTCACTAAGACCACACGGAGGAGGAGTTCACTTAGACCAACCGAGGAGGAGCTTCACTAAGACCACACTGATGAATGAGCTTCACTTAGACCAACCGGAGGAGAAGCTTCCTAAGACCACACCGGAGGAGGACTTCACTAAGACCACACTGATGAATGGCTTCACTTAGACCAACCGGAGGAGGCTTCACTAAGACCACACCGGAGGAGGAGCTTCACTTAGACCACACCAAAGGAGGAGCTTCACTAAGACCACACTGGAGGAAGAGCTTCACTAAGACCACACCAAAGGAGGAGTTTCACTAAAACCACACCGGAGGAGGAGCTTCACTAAGACCACACCGGAGGAGCTTCATTAAGACCACACCGAAGGAGGAGCTTCACTAAGACCACACCAAAGGAGGGCTTCTCTTCAAGACCATCATCATGAGTGACAGTGAGGAGGATGACAGTGTCTACTATGGCACTCCTTGCAGGAGCTGGATGAAGGTAGTCACTCCGGTGTTTCGTCATCCATACCTTCAAGGAAGGTGCCTGGATACTAGTAAGATCTCTTGATCCAAGGAGTTCCTCTTCCATTCCTTTCCTTGGATCAAACAGATTGCCTCCCATTTCCACAACACTGATGCCTTAGGGGTTTGGTGCTCATCACGATTAGAATTACGACAGTAAGGTTAATGTTTATTCTCGGATCCCACTTCTGCATTACTTTCTGGTGAAATCATCGAAATCAATATGGCTGCGCACTTGAGTTAACATTTATTGTGGAAATGTTTTATAATGTAATCCAACCAAACCCAAACATAGCCTAACCAATAATAATAAATAATGGTACTCAAATTATGGTTGAGGACAGCACGTGATATTGCACTTGAGGAAGTGGTGAAAGATAGAGGTTAGTGGTGGTGTTGTTGCGGTGGTGAGGCTGTGACCAATGACAGCCATCAACCTGGCTAACTGTCATTGTTATTATTGTGTTATTATGGTTAATAATTTGAGACACAAGAATTCCCATAAGCGATAAGTGTTTTCTCATGAATTTGTTGCGATAGTGAGTAGCATTAATGGGGATCTCACTCAGGTATAAGGTAAACATTGACTGATAATAATAATAATAATAATAATAGATAAATGTATATTGATTATTTGATTATTCATTTATTTACATGAACCACATACAAGTATTTCAGTACATAAATGATAATATATATAAAGATTTTATTGTATATTGTTATTTTAGTTCCTATATAATTTTTTTTTCCTTTTTGCATATTCACTATATCAAATAGTTCATGTAGCTATAAGTAAGACACAGTACAATACAGAAATAAGTACCTGCCCCACTTATACAGCATATTAGGTTCCAGACACTCCCGTAAATTGGTATAAAAGCCTATAACATGTTTACACTATCAAATATTAAATGAGTAATAGAGCTAAGTCTAAAAAATGCTTATACAGTACAACATTACTTACCTTAAAGTATTTTTTTTTTTAGCTTATAGTGAGTGGGGAATATATTTATTGTAGGAAGTCTGAACAAATGAAGAATGGGTATACAGTGGACCCTCGGTTATTGGCCGTAATCCGTTCCAGGAAGGGCGGCCTAAAAGCAAAATTTGAAAAGAAAATAGTATTCCCCATAAATTAATGTAAATACAATTAATTCATTCCAGAAAAAATATTACAAAAATAATTTTTAAAGATTAATTATAGTTTTACATACACAAAACAGTGAGAACTAAATAAAATAAATACATGAACAATTAAATCGTACATATTACAATACCTTTATTGAAGCTTCTTGTTGGCTTATGGAAGATAGGAGGAGGGGGAGAGGGAGGAGAGTTTATTGTTTGGAAGGGAATCCTCCATAAGGACTTCAGTATCCCCAGCCCTCTCTGGGTTGCCTTCCCCCTTTTTTCTTTACTGCCACTAGGACCAACGAGAGTCGACACCTGTTACACAAATAACTGTCCAGAGGTCTTTTCTGGCATCTCTTTTAAAATTTCCCTGAAGTGGGACAAGGTTTTTTCACTGAACATTTTGAATATGGCTTGTTTCAGCTTGGTCAGGGGGGAATTTTTTTCTCAGCAAAGCTTGCACTCTACTCCCCCATTGCACAAATCTCCTTAACCCCGCTGTGGAGGCCCCTTTCTGAAACTGTCCTGTGGGGAAATATTAAAAAAAAAAAAAAATTCTTATCAAAATGTGATTTATTTTTCTGATTGTTTTTATCGGAAAAATTTTTTGCGATCAGTTCTTACAGGGAAAATTTGGGGGCATAAAGTTGGCAGAAAAAGAGCCGCGTTGGCAACAGCGGCGAATGCCTCCTCAGTAAACTTTTGTTACTTCCATTTTTTAGATTTCTTGTTTTTCACTATTTTATTTTTTACGTAACTTATGTGGCCTGTGAGACCAAAGTAGTTTCAATGTACATATATACACTCGTTTGCAACACAATAACTGCACAAACATTATTATCATTATATTGTTTACAAAAATTTTTTACCAAACCAACAATACAAAAAATTCTTTATTCTTTTTATAATATATATTATTCTATGCACAGTGGTGTTTACATTCCTCCCCATAAAACGAGGGGTCTCTGCATTTTGTGGGGGTTTTTTTTTTTTTTGTATATGCACAGACAAAACACCTCTTGTGAGCAGTTTTCCCAAAGTAGTTATCCAGGTTAATGGTCGCTGGGTCATTTTTTTCCCCCCCTTTGGGGCTTTTTGGTCACAAACTCTCAAAACCAAAGAAATTCAGCTTCCGACACTTCCATCTGTGTTAGAGTTGTCATTTGGGGAAGAAGACTCCCAATTCGCCCGGAGTCAGATATTTTTTACCACCTAGGCATGCTGAATAAGGACTACTAAATGGCATTCCCACAATGCACCACTGGCTCCCGATTTTTATACTCGCACACTGACCACAGACCCATTCTCTCGCATGTGGGCCTACCAGCTTTCTCCCACTTGATTTGGGGGGTGCTAGAATTTAAAGCGTATTAATACGTCGAAACAGTGGCTCATAAGCGTATATATAGGCGAAACAGTCAAAAGTTAATCTCTGAAGAGGCACCTCCTTCCCTCCCTCTTCCTCCTCCTCTGAAGCAAGTTCTGAGCTTTTTGGTCTGTTGCTGTTAGATGAAGCTCTTGCCCGCTCTTCAGTGGTTAGCTCTTCCCTGTGGTCCTCCCAAAATCTTCCACGTCCTCGCCACTAAGACACAATAGATTCCACAACAGGCATAGGTCCTCGGGGTCAGCCCCAAACCCTTAAAAACCCTCTCTTGGAAAATTCTGGCCCAATTTTTTCACAGGTTCAAAATCCTGGGGGTCCCCCTCCCAAGCCTTACCTGGGTTTACCTGGAGAATTCCCGGGGTCAACGCCCCCCGGCCGGTCTGTGACCAGGCCTCATGTTGGACCCGAGCCTGATCAACCCAGGCTGTCTGCTTGGCCCCACGCGTCCCCCCGTCGAACCCCAGCCTGGCTGGTTTTTTTACCCCACTAATTTCCTGTCCAGTGCCTGTGAAAAACAGCCAGGGGTTTTTTTGGTAATCCCTCTTATGTATGCTGGGAGGCAGTTAACAATCTTGGGCCCCCCGACACTTATTGTTTTTCCCTCCGTGCTAGTGGCACCTGCCCTTTTTATTGGGGGATGTTTTCATCGCCTGCCCGGGGTCTTTTGCTTTCGTAGGGAGTGATTTTTTTGCAAGTTTGGTCTAATCCTCAAAAATTTTCCACGTGTATATAACAATGTATCTCTCGCTTGTTAAAAAATTTTTGGTTTAGAAACACAGCGTTCCCAGTATGAGGTGGTTTTTCAGTTATGCGTGCCGTGAAGGTTCTCTGCCCTTTTCAGGTCAGCAATTTCACCTGCCTTGAAAGGTGCAGTTGTGTGCAACAATATTCCAGCCTAGATAAAAAAATATAACCTTACCTAAAAACATGAATTTAGGATATTGAAGTGATTGGGGAAATCTCTTAGGTCAAATCAGTGTCGAGGTCACTTCAAATCACCTTTGAAACACTGCTTGGTGTAGAGTTTTTGAAGTTAGAAATGACCTACTGGTCATTTCTAGCTCACTGTTATAAAAAGGAAGCCAAAGACAATAGGTCTACCAAGTTTGGAGAATGAGCAGGAGCATTGTCCAGTACCAGGAGGCACTTGAGTGGTAATTTATGTTCCAGGAGGCTTTTTTTTCCCCTCGGGCCAAACACATCAATGACCCTCTGAAAATTTTGCCTTGTGACCCATGCATTATTATTAGCTTTTCCCTCACACAATTTACTCTTGAAGACATTGTTTTCTTGAACACTCCGGGGTTTTCAAGTGATACCAGTAAAGGCTTCACTTTGAAATACCCACTAAGTTCCACAGAACAAAAAAAATAGCCTGTCTTTCTTTTGGCTTGTGTTCTGGCAGTCCTTTTCCTTCTGTGTATAGGTCCCCTTTGGCATTTCTTGAGGCCTGTTTCATCAATTGAACATTTGTTGGGGAGGAATCCTTTAGCCTCTACACCCCTTTGGGGAAATTTCCCGCACAAATTTTTCAGCTGCACATTTGTCAGAACTTGCACTGCCATACTACCACACTTTTGTATGCCACTACGCTTCTTAAATCTCTCAAACCAGCAGTCACTGGCCTAAATTCACAACAGCAGCACTTGTTCCAGGCATTTATTTACAAGATCCGCAACTCCTTGCCTTCTCACAAATGATCAACTCCCACACCTTTTATCTCCCGCTAATTGTTTTGGTGATAAAACCAACAATAACTTCTCCATATCTTCCATTATTGGTGACCTTTGTTTCATTAGCACATTTCTCCTTCCTTGATTTCTACTTTCTTTGAAAGGATGGAAATGTTGTGATTGTTTTCCCTTCATCTGAAGTTCCAGCCCCCTGCACACCACTCTCATATTTTTCAATAACTTCTTTCTTAAATTCCATCGTGTTTCTCACTTTCTTTAAAAGGAACTTTACTAGGAATTTTCTTTGGGGCCATTTTTATTTCGCAGTTGCATAATCAATAACCACCAAAAACAAATTATAGCGAAATGTTTGGAGGGAAGGCAGAAGCTTCCTCACTCGCCCAGGGACACACCCACGCGGGGGAAAGCGGGGCGGCTGGCGGCAGGTGGGTTGCGGGTCCAATACAGAAGATAGCGAAATAACGTCCGATAACCGGAAAAAAAATTTGGCGGGCGCCGATAACGAGTTGTCTGGTTGAATGGCTGATAACTGAGGTCCACTTATGAAAACTGCTGTAATCTGTATTCCACTTCATAGAAATAAAGTTTTTAAGGTAGGTGGTTAAAGTAACAAAAGTTAAGGCAATAAAAGGGATTCAGTTAGATTCTTTATTTCATATGACTGCATATAAAATTTCAATAATCAGAAAGTTCATAGGATCCCGCATTTCAAGAAAAACTTAGACTTGTTTTATAACTTTCTGGCCCCCCGGTTTTCGTTATTTTTCTTTCCCAGAATGCTGTTCAAGTGCCATTCAAACAAATTTATTCTCAAAGGAATAATGTAAAGTAGACTAGTCCTTTAGACCAACAAAAATACCAGCATTTTAAAAATACCATAAAAGGGCGGGGGTTTGGGCAAAGGGCAACACCGGGGGGCCACTGTAGTTTACTTATTTATTTATTAGGGTCCATACAAGGTATTATCAGGAAGTTAATAAAAATATATGGGGTTTCAAGATAATTTATAAAATAAGAAATAAAATATTGAAGTATCTATTGTAAAAGTTGGTGAAACAATTTATGAACTTTCTGTATAATATAACATAAGTTAGCGAAGATTATTTTAACAGACAAGGATATAAGGCGTAAAATCAATGATTATTCTATGTAAAATTCTTGATGCAACAGCTATGTTTGAATGGGAAAAGGGAAATTTAAAAATATAGCCAAAACCATGTATCTGGACAATGTCTATACATCTGTTTATTTACTATATTTATTTTCTTTTTGCAGAAGACATCGCTCGTAAGGCTCAAGGATTGAAGATCAGTTTGCTCGAGAT
Source organism: Cherax destructor (assembly GCA_009830355.1). Lineage (NCBI taxonomy): Eukaryota > Metazoa > Arthropoda > Malacostraca > Decapoda > Parastacidae > Cherax > Cherax destructor. The sequence continues at coordinate 20,908 of WNWK01018581.1, forward strand.
AAACAAGGCCGTAGAAGGTTAGATCTGTAAAAAATTTTCATTAAATGTAAAGTACGTACAGGAGGTCCCCACTTATACTTACAGCAGGTTAGGTTCTTTGGGCTACTACTATGAAATGAAAAATGCTGTAAAGTGAAACATAGCCTTTTTCCCCCTTTCAAATGCATTGCCCGTAACATTCTTACACTATTCTCTTTCCTGTCCACACCCCCGATCTGAAACTGTCCAAAAATTTTCAATTTTTTTTTTTTTTTGAAATGGGAGAGAATCTTTTCTGAAGGTAATAAAACAAAAAGTATGAAATTTGAGGAAAAATTTATAATTCACTTTGGGAATTTTTCTGTGTCAGCGATATACAGTGGTCCCGATTTTGTGCATCTCCAAACTCGAACATTTATGTAAAATGTATTTCGTAAGTGCTGTTGCAAGTGTATTTTTGGGGTCTGAAATAGACTAACCTACGTGACATTCTAAGGGAAGTAAATTTTTGGTAATGGCACTTGAGCAGCATTCTGGAACGAATTTTCGGCAAAAAAACCCAGGACCACTGTATACACATGCGATTTTGCCACTTTGAGTCTATTTTAGGCCATTTTACGTTGTTCAGTCAAACAAATTCTTATGTATTTTTTCAAGTACGTGTTTCATTTCATTGATTGTGCATAAAAAATCACCCAATCACATTTCAGCTACCCAATAAAGTGATCATAATGGTAATTTGGCAATTCCCAAATTAAAAAGTTCCAATTTCAAAATAGGGGCCAGAATAAACAATGCAGGCATTCTTGGCACTAAAATATTTCCTCTGTTCATTAGTTGTTCCAGCTTTAAAATAATTCCATTTTGATTTTTATTCACAAAAGAATTTTTATTCACAATAAAATGAAGATTTTGTTTTCAATATTGTAATAATTTTTAAATAACATTAATATCAGACCCACCAGTTGGATGTGTATTGGATGAGTGACATGATTTGTTTACTCTTTGAGCTTAATTTCAAGCTATTTTCAGTCCTGAAACCAATCAGAATCATCTCCATTTCTGTAATATATCTTCCATTCTGTCAAATGGACCCAAACAGAATACAACCATAAAAATTAGATGAAAATACACTGCAAAGTTATGTTTTTAAAAAAAACTCAATTGTAGTTTTTTTCATCATTTCTCTGCGTGCTGTATGATTTTTTTTTTATATAACCACACTTACCACATAGACCCATTCTCTCATATCTAGGCCCATATTTACCACTCAAAGCTTTCTGAGTGAGCTGGCTAATGGCATAAAACTATGGCACTGACTGTTTTAAAGCCATAGAACTACGGCCCCAAACCCCGAAAGATGGAGGGTTTTTTATAGTTTATTTTCCATTTCTTGGTATCATTTGATATAATAAGTCATTCGTACTAAAACTGAGATGTTTGGTTGTTCGGGTTGAAACTCAAAGTATGTGGAAATATTTTATTTTTTTGATATTTCAGAGGCCTAATAAACCCCCCTAAAACCCCCCAGTCTGTTTGGTTTTATTAGTTCTGATTAAATTGCAGTGGTGCTCTGAGTTTCAAACTGCTCCCAACTAAACCCAAATTTTGTAAGTGTATTATTGTAATCTTTTATAATGTATTGGGTGAAATGGACTAATCTAATTTACATTATTCCTTATGGGAACAAATTCGTTCTTAACGGCACTTGAACAGCCTTCTGGAATAAAAGAAAGTTCGAAACTGGTACCACTGTATTGGGATGCTGTAAAGCATGAACAATTTTTTCCTGGATATTTTATTATCGAGAAATAAGTAAATCTTCTATTTTTGTGTGAATAAGAAATCAAAATGGAAGCAGGTGTAATAAAAGGAGAGGGCTGGGACATGACTAATGAACTGAAATGTTTTTTAAAATTTAAGGAATTCTACATTATTTTTAAAGGACTTTTTTTTTAAAACTGGCATTTTAATTTGTGTGAAAAAAGGCTAAATTACTAAATCCTGAACACTTTATTGGATAGTTGAAATAGTTGAATGGGTGGTTTCTTGTTGCCAGTTGATAGAAAAAAAACAATTTGGTTGATTGGAACAATGAATTGGCTGAATGCTGAAACGTAAATTGTGCTGAGTCCGAAAATTTTTGGCAGTGTAATTCCAAAATTTTTTTTTTTATCAAATTTCATACTTTTTTTTCATTATTTTGGAAAACGATTCTCTACCATTTGTAAAAACTTTTTTTGTGAAAATAGTACCCTAAAAAAAGAATAAAAAAAGCTTTATAAACTGGGATGTTTGTGTGCGTGGATGTAGTGCGGATGATAGAAGAGATGATTGCTGATGTTATGAATGAAAGAAGTTGGGTGTCCTGGCCTAAAAGAAACAAGCTGAAGGGGGGAAAGGGGAGTTTCAGTGGGGGAAATAAATGGGATTAAGTCCCGGAGTATCTGGAGAGGTAGAGCTAAGGAAGGGTGGGAATTGTTGAGACCAGTTATGGAAGGAAGAGAAAAATAAAGGGAAATTCAAGGATTATGTGGATTAAAAAAAAAGGTCGGATGCAAGTGGGTTATAATATTGTATGCACCTGGAGAAGAGGAGTGTAGAGGAGAGAGGGTGGGAGATTTAGCGAATGTATAGGAACCTTTGAACCAAGTGAAGAGTAATTGTAGTAGGGGACCTAAATTTTCTAAAGTAGGAGAACATTGAGAGGGTGTGGTAGGTAAGTTTGGGGTGCCAGGTGTAAATGAAAATGGGAGCCCTTTGTTGAACTTTGTATAGAAAGGGGTTTAGTTATGGGGGGAATACCATATTTTAAAAAAAAGAGGAAAAAGTATACAAAATATGATGTAGGGCGTAATGACAGTGGTTGTTGGACTATGTATTGGTAGATAAAAGGCTGTTGGAAGTAGACTTCAGGCTGTACATGTTTATAGAGGGGCACAGAAAATCAGATCACTCTTTGTTTTAGCTAAAGTGGAATTAAAGGTAAAAAATAGGATACAAGGAAAATAGAGCAGTAAGTAAGAAAAGGTGAAGGTTTATAAACTAAAAAGGAGGCAGTTAGGGTAAGATATAACCCCAAATATTGGAGTGTAGGCAATGGGGTCGAAAAATGTATGGAGTAGGTTAAAGAATGTAGTGTTAGAGTGTTCAGCAGAAGTTTTTTGGTTACAGGAAAGTGGGTGCGGGAGAAGAAGAGCGGTGGTGGAATGATGATGTAAAAGAGTAGTAAGGGAGAAAAAGTTAGCATGAGAGGTTTTTTCAAAGTAGAAGTGATGCAAGGAGGGAAGAGTATATGAAGAAAAAAAGAGGGTTAAAGAGAGTGGTCAAGCAATGTAAAGAGGGCAAATGAGAGAATGGGTGAGATGTTATCAACAAATTTTGTTGAAAATAAGAAAAAATTTTGGGTGAGATTAATAAGTTGAGGAAGCCTAGGGAACAAATGGATTTGACAGTTAAAAATAGGAGAGGAGAGTTATTAAATGAAAGAAGTATCTGGAAGATGGAGGGAATATTTTGAGGTTGTTAAATGTTGATGAAGACAGGGAAGCTGTGATTTGTTTTATAGGGCAGGAGGAATAACAACTTGTAGGAGTCGGAAAAGAGCTAGTTGAGTGTGGGGGAAGTTCGTGAGCAGTGGGTAAATGAAGGGGGTAAGGCAGCTGGGATTGATGGGATAAAAAGGGAGAAATGAAAACAGGCGGAGATATAGTTTTGGTGGTTGGTGCTATTATTTAATACATGTATGGAAGGGTAAGGTACCTGGGACTGGCAGGCGTGTATTGTTCCTTTGTATAAGGCAAGGGGACAAAAGAAAGTCAAATTATAAGGGAATAAGTCTGTTGAGTATCCAGGTAAAGTGTAGGGAGAGTTATTGAAAAAATTAAGAGTAAGACGGAGAGCAGAATGGGAGATGAACAAGGTGGCTTTAGGAAAGGTAGGGGGGTGTAGACCAAGTGTTTTCAGTAAAACATATGGGGGAACAGTATTTGGATAAGGGTAAAGAGGTTTTGTGGCATTTATGGATTTGGAAAAGGCGTATGATAGGGTGGATAGGGAGGCAATGTGGCAGATGTTGCAGGTTTTGGAATAGGAGGTAGGTTACTGAAAGCAGTGAAGAGCTTTTATGAGAGTAGTGAGGCTCAGGTTGAGTGTGTAGGAGGGGGATTATTTCCCGGTAAAAGTAGGCCTTAGACAGGGATGTGTGGTTCACCATGGTTGTTCAATATATTTATAGATGGGGTTGAAAGAGAAGTGAATGCGGGGGTCTTGGCAAGAAGGTGGGGGGTTAAAGACAAAGAATCCAACAGAAGTGGAGTTGTCACAGTTGCTTTTGCTGATGACACTGTGCTTTTGGGAGATTCTGAAGAGAAGTTGCAGAGGTTGGTGGATGAATTTGGTAAGGTATGTAAAAGATGAAAATTGAAAGTGAATATAGGAAAGAGTAAGGTGATGAGGATAACAAAAGATTAGGTGACGAAAGATTGGATATCAGTTGGAGGGAAGAGTATGGGGGGGTGAATGTATTCAGATATTTGGGAGTGGACATGTCAGCAGATGGGTCTATGAAGGATGAGGTGAATCATAGAATTGATGAGGGAAAAGGGTGAGTGGTGCACTTTGGAGTCTGTGGAGACAAGAACTTGTCCATGGAATTAAAGAGAATGTATGAGAGTATAGTTATACCAACACTCTTATGGGTGTGAAGCATGGTGATGAATGTGAACGGGAGAAGGCTGGAGGCAGGGGAGATGTCATGTCTGAGTCAGTGTGTGGTGTGAATAATGCAGAGAATTCGGATTTTGGAAATTAGGAGGGGGTGCGGGATTAAAAACTATTATCCAGAGGGCTGAGGAGGGTTGTTGAGGTGGTTCGGACATGTAGAGAGAATGGAGAACAAGGGAATGACCTCAGTGTATAAATCTGTAGTGGAGGGAAGGCGGGGTAGGGTCGGCCTAGGAAAGGTTGGAGGGAGGGGTAAAAGAGGTTTTGTGTGCGAGGGCTTGGATTTCCAGCAAGCATGTGTGAGCGTATTTGATAGGAGTGAATGGAGACAAATGGTTTTAATACTTGACGTGCTGTTGGAGTGTGAGCAAGTAACATTTATGAAGGGATTCAGGAAACCAGCAGGCCGGACTTGAGTCCTGGAGATGGGAAGTACAGTGTCTGCACTCTGAAGGAGGGGGTGTTAATGTTGCAGTTTTATAACTGTAGTGTAAGCACCCCTCTGTAAGACAGTGATGGAGTGAATGATGACGAAAGTTTTCTTTTTGGCACCCTGCCTTGGTGGGAATCGGCCGATGTGTTAATAAAAAAATAATTTGGACCTTGAGAACAAGTTTCAGATCGGGAGTCTGGGCCACATATGAACAAATATTGACCACTTATTTGTCTGTATGTGGTCAAGAGAGATGCAACACTGTACAGTCATCCTGTCATATGAGTGTGAGTTGAAGCCCATTCAATCAGGATGACTTGTATTTTGAGGCAGAGGAGCTGTAAATTCCAGCAGTAACATTGCAAGTGGTGTGGGAGACATATAAGTATGAGAGGGTATGGAAGACAGGTAGATGGTGTGGGAGAATATAGATAGAGGGGTGGAGACATATAGGTAGATGGTGTGGGGACATGTGATGTGGGAGATGTAGATGGTTCAGTAGACATAGTTGAAGAGATGCCACACCCAGCCTTGCCCACCTTTCCTGATGAGAAGGCTTTATCCAGCAGGATCTTGCTTCATGCCACACTTCCAGAAAAATGCTGACATTCTTTAAATAGATTGGGCTAAGCATTCTAAATTGCCGGAAACTCCTGACCTCAACCCAGTTGAGAATTCATGGGCAGTAACAAAACGCAGGATTAAATTCAAATTCAAATTTTTATTTCCTTGCAAGTTTACATTTTAGATTATATAATTACAATAATGCGTTGCAGTTTACATTGAGATTATATAATTACAATAATGAGTTGCAGTGCAAAGAGAGCCACTATCATGCCATGGCATTATGGGCAGACTAAATTTAATGGATTACAGACTACTTAATACTACTAGAGAAATTGATCATAGTTTGTTTGAGTTGTACATCTGTATTTTAATTATAGCAGACAGCAAGTTTACTCAAATTAACAATCTGGGGATATAACATTGGGACAAGTTGAAAGTATTTTGCAGGTTGTTTATATCAATAGTAAATAATTAAATTACATTATTTGGTAAAGTTAAGTATTGAGTACATATTGAGTTTTTAGTTTAGGGTGAATTTTGAGAAGAGTCTTAAATTGATGTTCAGACCGGGTTACTTTAGTATTTACTGGTAATAAATTCCAAATTTTGGGGCCTTTTATGTGCATAGAGTTTTTGCACAGGGTGATATGGACACGGGGTACATCAAACAGTGATCTGTGTTTAGTGTTATGGTCGTTCGTCCTGTTAAGGTTGGTGAGGAGAAGTTTGAGTGGAGGGTTTATGTTTGAGTGTATAGTGTTCTATAAATGTAATAGGCACAATAATAAGGACAGGACTGTTCAACTGTAGAGGAGCTAATTGCTGCTGTTATTAGGACCTGGTAATACGGTGAAGAATTTACCAAAATGTGTTCAACATTGGTCAATTCTATGCCAAAGTATGTAGCAATGCTTTTAAAAATAAAGGGTAGTCATATCTCTTATTAAAGAGATATTAAGTTCTAGGATTCTTTGCCAGAAATGGTATGCATAATATGTAGGTACCTTTCTTTTGGACATTCAGTTGTATCAAAATCTTTTTGTACTATAATTGTATCAACACTAACCAGATGTACTGTAAACATCTATGTAACTTCTAAGTTTGTTCAATAAAAAATAAAATTTATATTGCTAATATTATTATTTAATTTTATTAGTTTATTATTATTATTATTACTGTTTTTTTTTTATCAGTCTGTTTTCTCTGGTTTCCCATTCTTTTGAAAATTAGTTTGAATACAATTAGGTAATTGGCATATTAAACAACTTTTGTAAATAAATTTAGAGTAAAATATTTTCTTGAAATTTTGGTATGTGTGTATGTGTGTGTTCACCTATGTTGACTGCTCTGTATCACCTAAAGGAAGATACAGGTTGGCCATCACTAATCCGGCAATCAGTAATCTGGTTCCATCAATAATTCAGCATTAATTTTGGCTAGCATAATTTCAAATTTCCGGGTCGCCACACCAACCTGCCGCTATTGTTTGGTGGCGCTACTTGCTGCATAAGTCATTCCAATTTCTTTTTTCCATTTATTGTTATAACCTGTTCATTTTTAGCCCTAGCCATGGTTCCAATGAATAAAAGAAATGCTTCTGTTATGAAAAGCACATACACCGTACATTGTCCATAAAAGATAAGGTGGCTTCAAGCCACTGTCAGTTGCCATGAGCTCAGCTCACTCAGATAAGCTGTGACCGGTAAATTTGGGCCTACATATGAGAGAATAGGTATGTGTGGTAAGTGTGCACTATATAAAAATCTTGCAGCATGCAGTGCATAATGAGGAAAAACTGCAACCGTGTTTATGGTGTAAAACAGCGACTTTGCAGTGTATTATGTATGGTTTTTATGGTTTTATTTTCGTTTTTTGTTTCTTTAAATAGAATGGAAGATATATTAGAGAAATAGATATGATTTTGATTGGTTTCATGACAGAAAGTACAGTGGTACCTCGAGTTACGATGGTCCCCAAAACGCCCTTTTATGTAAGTTTATTTTTTAAATGCTTTTGTAGGTATATTTTTGGGGTGTAAAAGGCTAGTCTATTTTACATTATTCCTTATGGGGATAAATTTGTTTGGTAATGGCACTTGAACAGCATTCCTCAAACGAAAAATATCGTAACTCGAGGTACCACTGTATTTTTGAAATTGAGCTCAATCTAGCGGAAATGTTCGATTTTGCCGATGTTGATTCAAGAGTAAACAAATGATGTCACGGTCCAACACATGTCCAACTGGCCAGTCTAATATGCAGTCACGAATAGCTTGACCTTAATTTATACAATTATTACAATAATGCAGTAGTCTATATAACAGTAAATCTTCTATTTTTGTGTGAATAAAAATTCAAAATGGGAATCAAACATAATATAAGAGAGGCCTGAGACGTGACTAATGAACAGAGAAAATTTTATTTTAGTGCCAGGAATGTCTGCATTGTTTATTGTGGACCCTATTTTGAAATTGGCATCTCTTGACATTTGTGTGAAATTGGCCAAATTACTGATTTCTGACCACTTTATTGGGTAGTTGAAATAGGAAATAGGCAGTTTCTTGTTCTCAGTCGACAGAATAGTAGGAATACTAACGGAATACAGTGGACCCTCGGAAATCAAACACTTCGGCAATCGAACAATTCGAATTAGAACACTTTTTTTAACAAATTTTGTTTCAGTAATCGAACACTTTCCACCAATCGAACAAGTGCGTACCAGACCTGTCCGCCCAGGCACGCTGGGTGCCTCTACCGTAAGCTGCGGGAGCCAGTCTAGCGTTGTTTATACTGAGTGAACATTACCCTGCACGCTCATCCAAACATTTCACAATTAATTAATTGTGTTTGGAGCTTGTTCATTAAGTGGTCGAGGCAGGCAGTGGTAGAGGCAGGCAGTGGTAGAAGCAGGCAGTGGCAGAGGCAGGCAGTGGTAGTGAGAGGCAGTGGTAGAGAGAGGCAGTGGTAGTGAGGAGGCAGTGGTAGAGGCAGGCAGTGGTAGAAGCAGGCAGTGGTAGAGGGAGGCAGTGGTAGAGAGAGGCAGTGGTAGAGAGGCGCAGTGGTGAGAGAGGCAGTGGTAGAGGCAGGCATTGGTAGAGTGCAGGCAGTGGTGAGAGGCAGGGCATTGGTAGAGGCAGGCAGCGGTAGAGGCAGGCAGGGGTAGAGGCAGTGCAGCGGTAGAGGAAAAGCAGGGGAAGAGGCAGGCAGGGGTAGAGGCAGGCATTGGTAGAGGCAGGCAGCGGTAGAGACAGGCAGGGGCAGAGGCAGGCAGCGGTAGAGGAAAGGCAGGGAAGAAGCAGACAGGGGTAGAGGCAGGCAGTGGTAGAGGCAGTCTTAATGTAGAGTGAGAGGTGAGTAAACAAGATTAAATGAATAAATGAGTGTGAGAAGGTTCGTGAGTTTTGTAAACAAACCAGTGTTGCTGTTACCAGCCTGGACGCGAATGAATTCTGTTCACTCCGTGAAGCCGACTGGAAAAACATCTCTTATTTATGTTAATTTATATGTTACGTAGCGTGTTTATTATATAATTTTGAGAAAATATCATAAATGGATTAAGTTAACTGTCTATATTAATGTTTTATACGCCTCAGAGTGATTATTATTGTGCTATTATTATCATTTTTAATGCGCCTCAGAGTGATTATTGTGTTATTATTATCGTTATTAATATGGCATCTTCAAGACTAATAGCACACACTTAGTGATTTTAATGTGGTCCTGCATGCCAGCACACGCAAGTTGTGGAGTTTAACCCTTTCAGGGTCGGTGCATACTAGTACGTTTACGAGCAGGGGTTGGTGCCGTACTAGTATGCCCAAATTCTAGCGGCCTCAATTTAAGCAGAAAACGTCTGGTAGGCATACATATGAAAGAATGGGTCTGTGTGGTCAGTGTGCGCAGTATAAAAATCCTGCAGTACACACTGCAAAATGAGAGAAAAAACTGACCGTTTTTTTCAATTAAAACAGCGACTTTGCAGTCGATTTTCGTATGGTATTTATTGATGTATTCTCGTTTTCTTGGTCTCATTTGATAGAATGGAAAATATATTACAGAAATAGAGATGATTTTGATTGATATGACAATGACAAGTACCTTGAAATTGAGCTCAAAGTAGCGAAAATGTTCGATTTTGTACGATGTTCAGAGTAAACAAATCACACCATGCGTCCAATACACATCAACTGGCGAGTCTTATATTCATGCACAAGTGCTCTGATATTATTTATACCATTTTTACAATAATGCAGTTGTATACATAACAGTAAATCTTCTATTTTTGTGAGAATAAAAATTCAAAATGGAAAGCAAAAGTAATGGAACAGGGGCCGGGAGATGTGGCTAATGAACAGAGAACATGTTATTTTAGTGCCAGGAATGTCTGCCTTGTTTACTCTGGACCCTATTTTGAAATTGGCATCGTTTGAAATTGTGTGAAATTGCAAAATTGCCATTTTCTGACCACTATTTTGGGTAGATGAAATTGGAAAATAGGCAGTTTCTTCTACTCATTCGATAGCAGAAATGGAGTTCTAGGAAATAGCTATAATTTTAGGAGACTGAAACATTGGAATTTGTCGAAAATAGGGCTTGAAGTGGGTGAAATCGCCAATGCGTCAGTGTCATAGATACCGATAACTTCGCGAAAGCATAATTTCGTTAGTTTTTGATCAAATTTCATAATTTTGGTGGCGTTATGATCGGAAAAAGATTCTCTATCATTTCATAAGAAAATTATTTTTTTTTCAAAAATTTTTCGACCCCAGGAACACTTTCCTGAGAAGGCCTGTCGACCCCCAAAAGGTTAAAGCAGCTAAGTTCAGTGACAAAGTGTAGCATTAAGAGTGTAGCGATTAAGCGATAGAAAAAGGACGAAACGAAATAAACTCCTCACAGCATAAGCCGCTCTGCCTATCTTTTGTAAGGTATGTAAATGGTGTATGTACACCTGTTCATTTGTACATTATGGTTTTCTTATGAAAGAAGTGATCTAATGCAGTTAGCATTACAAACTCCGTTTTCTCTTATACTAACACGTCTGAAGGAGGAAAGAATGGGAAGATGTTTTCATAGCTGGAGCAAGAATGCCCGCCAGCACCGTCCTCCCCCGCCACCACATTCGTAATGACATACATATTTTATTCATTCTAGAGTGTATATCAGGTTTTTATGTTATTTATGTTGTTTATTATGTCATATTAGATGAATTGTGATAGATAAATAAGCCATAGAGTTGATAATAGCATCATATTGAAGTACCATTTTGTCATGCCTCCTGACAACAGGTACAAATTAATTTTATTTCCATTATTTCTTATGGGAAATATTGATTTGATTTTCGAACATTTCGAGTTAAGAACAAGCTCCTGGAACGGATTATGTTCGATTTCCGAAGGTCCACTGTAGCTATGAGTTTGGTAGACTGGAACAATGGAATGGGCCAAAAATAGAGCATAAAGTGGGTGAAATCCGATCGTAAATATCACAATTGCGCTAAGTGACATTCTAACCTAACCACTGTAATCCGGCAAAGTCACTAATCTGGCACCCTACAGGTCCCGATGATGCTGGATTAGTGATGGTCAACCTGTTTCTTGATACTGGTGAGGGGCTCTTGATCCATGGAATTAAACCTGTCTTCTTAACAATACTGCATGTAAATACAGAACAGACACTTAATGAACGCAGTTTATTGTTCATTTTAGATTTCATGGAGCCTTCACTGGTGGGTTTTCAGCTGGCTACTTCAACTCAGTGGGGACAAAAGAGGGATGGACACCCTCTACATTTGTGTCCACTTCCAGCCAGCGAGCAAAAAGTGTACAATCCCGGCCTCAAGATTTTATGGATGAGGAGGTATATTAACTTTTTGTTACTCAATGTTAAAAATTCACTTAATTTATTGATTTTGTGTTGATTTAAATATGTTAGATAATATAATTTTATGTTGGTGAATTTCCTCCAGCTTGTTTGCTCCACTTTGGTTATCCAGTCTCTTCTTCCTCTAGCTCTTCCTAATATCTCTACATTTGAACATCTAGTTCTTGGCTTTTCTACTTCTTACTTCAGTTCTCAGAGTTCTGTTAAAGTTTTGTTCTTCAGTGATTGTAGGTGGTTGTTTTCTGTGGACAGGTTCCACTAACCACTAACAGGCACAGAGACATTCTGGTAAACCTAATACAACAGTAACTAGGCTCTACCATTACTATTCACCCAGTAAGTTATTTATTTACCTTCTCCTGTGCACTTGTGCTACTTTGCTGTCTGCATCATCAACTTTATAGGCTCAATGTTTTCTTCTCCACCATAGGAAAGAATCTAGCGAGTAGGATCCCAAGCTCGAACACTCGTCCAACAGACTACCTCACCAACACCTACCCAGATACACTATTCCTAGCTCCTACCAACTCAATTGAAGTCTCACTCATAATCAACACCCTTATAAACAAAGCAGGAGACATAAACAGCTTACCACCCTTTATGTACAAAAAGCTACATGTACTGTCACCAATTATAGCAGCATTATTCAATAAATCCATTGAATCTTCAACCTTCCATCAATTCTCAAAATAGCTAGGGTCACCCGATCCACAAAGGAGGTGACCAAACTGACTTGAACAATTATAGACCAATCTCAAATTTACCACTGCTTTCTAAAATCTTGAAAAATTAATTCATAAACAGATCTATTCCTACCTCGTCTCACACAATGTACTAAACCCTGTCAATTTGGATTCCAGGACCAACAAGAGCACAAACGATGCTATAACACACATGTTAGAGTTAATATACACCGCACTTGAGAAGAAAGAAGTTCCGCTGGGAATCTTCATAGACCTACGCAAAGCATTTGATACAGTCGACCATGATTTATTGCTCACAAAATTAGCGCACTATGGTATTAGGGGCACCCTCAACTACCTAAAGTCGTACCTTAGCAACAGAAGTCAGTACGTGAACACAAATGGAAGAACTCTTCCACACAACAAATTACAGTCGGTGTCCCTCAAGGTAGTGTCCTGGGGCCACTCCTATTCCTCATTTACATAAATGACCTACCGAATGCATCACAACTACTCAAACCCATTTTGTTTGCAGATGACACAACATATGTCTTCTCTCACCCAAATCCAGTCGTACTAGCCAACACAGTTAATGCCGAATTACAGAAAATATCAACATGGATGATGACAAATAAGCTTACTCTCAATACGGACAAGACCTACTACATTCAATTTGGAAACAAAGCTGCAAATGTTCCACTTAACATAACGCTAAATGGTTCACCCATCACAAGGCTCACAGAGGAAAATCCTAGAAATCCACCTTGACAGTAGTCTTAAATTCCAAACACACATACAACAAATTTCCAAGAAAATCTCAAGGACAGTAGGTATATTATCTAAGATCGCTATTATGTGCCTCAACCAGCTCTCATTGCACTATATCATTCTCTTATCTACCTTATCTCACCTATGGAATCTGTGCATGGGGCTCAACAACATTAAATCACCTTAGACCACTCATAACCCAGCAAAAGGCTGCAGTCAGGATGATAACAAATTCCCACTCTAGACAGATACTCCACCTATATTCAGAACCTTAAAACTACTCACCATAAAAAATATTCATACCTATTCATGTGCCTTCTACATACATAAAACTCTACATGCTAATATCAACCCTGCGCTCAGAATTCTCCTCAACAACTTTAATAGGTCCCACGACATGACACAAGACACAGATCACTATTTGACATACCCCAGTCCATACTAACCAATGTAAAAATTCTATGCACATAAAGGGCCCCAGAATCTGGAATTCATTACCAGTAAATATCAAGTTAACCTTGTCGGAAAATCAATTCAAGACTCTTCTCAAAAATCACCTACTCACCCTATACTAAATACTCATACTGTAACAAACTTCAAAACCCAATATTATTTTACTTAAGATGATCTCAATTTGATATGTTCATCCTCCTTAACACTTGTTGCAATTTCATATCATCATATTGTCATTTAAAATCTTATAGTATCATCATTTTCTTAATTTGAAATAAAATATATATCTAGAAGAAACTCTAAAACAATTTCTAGTATTGTTATTATACTAGTATAGCATCAACATACTGTAACTTGAAATAAATTATACAACTAGATTAAACTCAACCAATTTCTCTTGTATTGTCTTTTAATAGTATGTATAACCATATAATAATTTAAATAATACAGAACTAGAATAAACTCAATCAATTTCTTTAGCATTAAGTACTTAGTGAATAAGTCTCTAGAATAAACTGCCCCTAATGCCATGGCATGCCAGTGGCTCTCCTTGCATTACAGTTTTATAATTGTTTTATAATTGTAACTACCAATAACATTGTACACTTGTAACATGCATAGAAATAAAAATTATTATTATTATTATTATTATTATCAAGCACCAGTTGGCTGATTGATTCTTCTCTGTATAGACTTTAAAAGAACTTGGAGAGTATTACCCTCATGTGTGGAATTTTTAGTTACTTCTCCCAACTGAAGGATATTGATAACATCTGTGGTGGGACTTAGGGAAACCAATTATCTGGACTTGAGTTCTGAACATGGAAAGTAAAGTGCCGGCACTCTGAAGGAGGAGGGTGCAAGGTTTTCCCAGGGCCCACAATTCAAGATCCTCTATTATCACATTCAGACTGTTGAGGTATTTAGCAGTTTAGTCATAACTTTTCTGTCTGAGTGTCTGGTCCCAGTGCTTATATCATGTATTGTATGGTTCCATTATGGTGCACATATATTAATACCAAGAATTTTCTAATGTATAATGAGTATGTTATTTTAATAATTTGTTAACATATAGGACAATTTATTCATCAGAATTCAATTTAAATCTTACGTGTATTATGACATGGGGATGTAAGGACTGCATATCTCAGTTATAATTATTTTAATAAAACAACAGTATTGTGATCACAGGATTTGGAAGCACATGGCATATTGCCTCAAGGAATCCAGGCCTCTGCCAATTTTGATGACAGTGAACAGAAGAAAAGAAAACGAGTTTTGGATCCAAGTGGACCCATTCCAGGAACACCAGTGCTTGAAGATATTCTGAAGCCCAGCAGGCAAGTACTGTATTACTGTATTAACTTGTACAGAAACAGATGATCTAAAGTTAGCACATTTGATCATCAGGATTTAGGAAACTAAGCTTAATTCCAGAGGAGATTTTTCAGCGCTTCTTTTATTCTGACCATAGCAATGCCTTTTTGTGTAGCATTAACATGGTGCTACTGGGAAATTTGGAAACAGCTGCAAAAGTTGGCAGATAAATTTTGGACTGTTTTATTAACCCTTTCACTGTCTCTCACATAGATCTACTTTATTGATGTCAGAGTTGCTTACATAGATCTACATCAGAAATGGGTCTGTGTGGTGAGAGTGCACTATATAAAAAAAATTTTGTCCTACACAGTGGATAGTAAATTTGAGGTCTTTTCCAATATGGTTTTTATGGTTTTATTGGCTATTTTTTGGTGTCAGTTGATAGAATGAAGATATGCTAGAAATATATAGATGATTTAGTTGGTTTCAGGAGCAGAAGTAGCTTGAAATAGGGCTCAAAGTAGTGGAAATATTCGATTTTTGGCAATTTTCTTGATAAAGGGTAGGAGCCCCTGTTTTTTTCCCTGTCTGTTTTATGGGTTTTTACTAGGTTTGTTTCATATATTTGGATGACTTAAACTCATGACCACTTATTCTTGGTTATAGTTTATTATCTGAGAGGTAGGGTAAATCTTTGAATTTTATGTGCAATGATGAATTCAAAATGGAGGGAAAGTGCTACATAGGAGAGGTTTGGGGAAATATTAATGAACAGAGGATAGGTTGCTTTAGTGGCTGGAATGCCTATGTATATTTTGAACTCTATTTTAAAATTGTAATCTTTTCAATTTTGTATAAAATTGGCCAAATTACTGAGTTTTGGGTGATTTAGTTCTAATAGTTGAATGGACACTTTCTTCCATTTAAGCGATAGAACAGAAGACTTACTAGTGAAATAGCAATGAATTTGTTAAATTGAGGAATGGAATTGGCTTAAAATAAGATTCATTGAGCAAAATTACTGACACCTAAATTGTGCACAGACCAGCAAATTTGTGCCTTCATAATTCCTAAGATTTCCTTCGACTTTTGCATTTTTGGTGTTGTTATCTTGTGAAAAAGATTCTCTGCAATTTCAGAATTTTTTTTTTTTTTTTAAATCGTGACACCATCAGCTTTAATTTCTGGTGTCATGACAGTGGAAGGGTTAAAGAAGGAAGTTAAAATGAAATGCAGAGAAGAGCGCAATGATAGATGTAAGTAAACGTACAGAGAATGAAAAATTAAGAGTTGAAATGGGAAGGAAGGAGTGTGGATGAAGTGAATGTACAGTTGAGTATTTGGTTAATGTGGGTGTATCAATAGATGAGTCTATGAAGAATGAGGTAAATTATAGAATATTCAAGTGAAATAAAGTTGCAGGTTTGTTGAGAGAGCTTATTAAAAGCTAGTTGCTAATGGCATGTACTTCTTTATACCCATTACCCCTGTTCACATAGCAGGAAATAGGTATATACGTCCTCTGTGTTACCTGTCTGTTGTGGGTGGCATTCTGGGGAGTGGTAGTAAGTCTTAAATTAGAGGAAAACTTTGAACTATGGTATTAGGGGGCACCCACTCAACTACCTAAAGTCGTACCTTAGCAACAGAAGCCAGTACGTGTACACAAATGGAGAGAACTCTTCCACACAACAAATTACAGTCGGAGTCCCACAAGGAAGTGTCCTGGGGCCACTCCTATTCCTCATTTACATAAACGACCTACCGAATGCATCACAACTACTCAAACCCATATTATTTGCAGATGACACAACATATGTCTTCTCTCACCCAAATCCAGTCATACTAGCCAACACTGTTAATGCCGAATTACAGAAAATATCAACATGGATGAAGACAAATAAGCTTACTCTCAATACTGACAAGACCTACTTCATTCAGTTTGGAAACAAAGCCACAAATGTTCCACTTAACATAACGCTCAATGGCTCACCCATCACAAGACTCACAGAGGAAAATTCCTAGGAATCCACCTTGACAGTAGTCTTAAATTCCAAACACACATACAACAAATTTCCAAGAAAATCTCAAAAACAGTAGGTATATTATCAAAGATAGGCTATTATGTGCCACAACCAGCTCTCATTGCACTATATCATTCTCTTATCTACCCTTATCTCACCTATGGAATCTGTGCATGGGGCTCATCAACATTAAATCACCTTAGACCACTCATAACCCAGCAAAAGGCTGCAGTCAGGATGATGATAAATTCCCACTCTAGACAGCATACTCCACCTATATTCAAAACTTTAAAACTACTCACCGTAAAAAATATTCATACCTATTCATGTGCCTTCTACATACATAAAACTCTACATGCTAATATCAACCCTCCGCTCAAAATTCTCCTCAACAACCTTAATAGGTCCCACGACCACGACACAAAGACACAGATCACTATTTGACATACCGAGTCCATACTAACCAATGTAAAAATTCTATGCACATAAAGAGCCCTAGAATCTGAAATTCATTACCAGTAAATATTAACCCTTTAACTGTCCACACGTAGATCTACGTTCACTCGCGCACTGCTCCGAATATTTAAAAAAAAAAAAATCATTTTTTTAAATGAAGAGCACATTTTATAAACAGGATAGGCTAAAAAAAAAATTTTAGGCCAATTACCGAGATATAAGCCCACAAGTTGGTGCTGGATGCCACCTGACGGCATCATCAAGTCCTGCCGCTTGCAGAAGTAATGCCGATATACTTTTTTTCTAGTTTTTATTTTAATTTATACAATTTTTATGTTCTGGTAATTACAATTTATAATAGTTCTTGTGATTTCATAGCCAATCTTTGTTCTAACACTAATATTAGGTACTGAAATAGTACTCAAATAGTCACATTGACACCAACAGGTGAACAATTTCACCTGCCATGATCATTTACTATTGTCTATAAATATACGAAGTATTTATAGGTCCCAGCAATGTTTTGACATCCTGGATTATATATGAAACTCCTTGAAGAATGGTGTGTTGACAATTGTCAGATAACTACTGATAAGGCAGAGTGACATTGATGAATGAATTGTGCAAGGAACCCTTGCTTTGTTTTCACTGTCTGTATCTATCTGTCTATATATCTATCTGTCTATCTATCTGTCTGTCTATCTATCTGTCTATCTATCTGTCTGTCTATCTTCTGTTGTCTATCTATCTGTCTATCTATCTGTCTTTTTTCTGTCTGTTTTCTATCTGTCTGTTATCTGTCTGTCTATCTATCTGTCTATATATCTGTGTATCTATCTGTCTATATATCTGTGTTTTATCTGTTTATCATCGTCTAGCTCGGATCTTTTTTGTTTGTCCATGTGCCTGGGGTAAAATTTAACTCCTTGGAATGGTGTTATAAGTGTCAGATAACACTGACAGTACATTGATGAATGAATTGCGCAGGGGAACCTCCTGTTTTCACTGTCTATCTTTTATCCATCTGTCTATCTGTCTATTTCTGTCTGCTCTGTATTGTCTTTCTGTCTGCCTGTTTGCCTGGAGTATTGAAAATCCTTGGGAAAAATGTTATGACAAATGTGAAAACTGACAGCTCAATGACATTGATGAATGGGGCAGGGAAACCCCCTCTTTTTTTCCCGTCATCTGTCTTTGCAGCTCTGACTGTCTTTCCGTCTGCCTTTTGTGTGTGTTTTTGTCTGCTTGTCTCAGTCTAAGTGCGGCTATGCCCCAGGTATTATACAAAATCAGAAGGCAATCGTTTGTGCCAGTCATGGTATTATGTCTTTATATATACAACATTGTATAGCACTTTGCCTGAATTTTTTGGGGATCCAAATTTACATATGTATAATAACTGTATTTTGTAC
>WNWK01018582.1:5000-39604 GCA_009830355.1 Cherax destructor
CATGTCAGAGGATCTCACCTTCAAGGACCATAACAATGTAGCAATTGCATCTGCTCGAAAAATGACAGGATGGATAATGAGAACCTTCAAAACCAGGGATGCCAAGCCCATGTTGACACTTACAGATCGCTTGTTCTATCTAGGCTGAAATATTGCTGCACACTAACTGCACCTTTCATGGCGGGTGAAATTGCTGACCTTGAAAATGTGCAGAGAACCTTCACCGCACGCATAAGTGCGATAAACCACCTCAACTACTGGGAACGCTTGAAGTTCCTAAACCTGTACTCTCTAGAACGCAGGCGGGAGAGATACATTATTATATACACATGGAAAATTCTCGAGGGCTTAGTACCAAACTTGCACACAAAAATCACTCTGTACGAAAGCAAAGACTCGGCAGGCGATGTAACATCCCCCAATGAAGAGCAGGGGTGCCACTAGCACGTTGATGGACAACACAATAAGTGTGAGGGCCCAAGATTGTTCAACTGCCTCCCAGCATACATCAGGGATTACCAACAAGCCCTGGCTGTCTTCAAGCAGGCACTGGACAGTCACCTCAAGTCGGTACCTGATCAGCCGGGCTGTGGTTCGTACGTTGGACTGCGTGCGGCCAGCAGTAACAGCCTGGTTGATCAGGCTCTGGTCCAACAGGAGGCCTGGTCACAGACCGGGCCGCGGGGCGTTGACCCCTGGAATTCTCTCCAGGTAGACTCCAGGTAGATATAATATATATATATATATATATATATATATATATATATATATATATATATATATATATTATATATATATATATATATATTATATATATATATTATATATATATATTATATATATATATATATATATATATAATATATATATATATATATATATATATATATATATATATATATATATATATATATATATATGTCGTGCCGATTAGGTAAAACTTCCGATTTTGGCTTAAATAGCAACGCTCATCTTGCCATATAAGACTAGTGAAAATTTGTGTATGCAATAATTTCGCCAAAATCATTCTGAACCTAACGAAAAAATATATTTCATTGTGTTCGTTTATTATTAAATTATTGTAAACGTATCTAAAATATATTTAGTTGGGTTAGGCTAAATTAAATTGCGCTTGTTATAATAAGGTTAGGTAGGTTTTCAAAGTTTCTCTTGGTACAAAATTAAAAATTTTTACATTAATATAAATGAAAAAATATATCTTTAAACGTATAGAGAAATTTTTAGAAAGGACTTAATTTTAAATAAGTTATTGCTAATTGACCAGTTTTACCTAATCATGACATATATATATATATATATATATATATATATATATATATATATATATATATATATATATATATATATATATATATATATAGGAAAGAGTAAGGTGATGAGGATAACAAAAAGATTAGGTGATGAAAGATTGGATATCAGATTGGAGGAGAGAGTATGGAGGTGAATGTATTCAGATATTTAGGAGTGGACGTGTCAGCAGATGTCGTGTCAGTATCATATATACACTTGTGTAGTGTATCTTTCCTTTTATACAGCTGGTCCCTTTGCGTGTGACGTCACGGTACCCGCTGACGTCAGAGGCTCAGCGCATGTGCACAGCCTCTCATAGGCACTCTCCCTCACTAACGTTAGACCTACAGGCGAGACAGACGGTGTGGCTGGACTCTCCTTCACTTACTGTAAATATACCGTAACCATCCAACAAGGAGTATCTTTGACCTCCTATATATCTCTCCCAAGACCCACGCGACACAGATGGGTCTATGAAGGATGAGGTGAATCATAGAATTGATGAGGGTAAAAGGGTAAGTGGGGCACTTAGGAGTCTGTGGACGCAAAGAGGGGAATGTATGAGAGTATAGTTATACCAACGCTCTTGTATGGGTGGTGAACGTTGCAACAAGGAGAAGGCTGGAGGCAGTGGAGATGTCATGTCTGAGATCAATGTGTGGTGTGAATATAATGCAGCGAATTCGTAGTGGGGAAATTAGGAGGAGGTGTGGGATACCTTTTGATATACCTTTGAAGAGTTTCGAGAGTTTGTCTGCTCTCTGAGCCCGGCCATGGGCCAGGCTCGTCTGGTGCTTGCCTGGTCAACCAGGCTGTTGTTGCTGGAGGCCTGCTGCCCCACATATCCATCACAGACTGGTTGATCTGGCATCTGGTGAAGATACTTGTCCAGTTTCCTCTTGAAGGCTTCTATACTGGTTCCAGCAGTGTTTCTGATATCTTCTGGTAAGATGTTGAATAGTCTGGGACCCCGGATGTTAATACAGTGCTCCCGTATTGTCCCCACCGCACCCCTGCTCCTCACTGGGTTTATTTTACACTTCCTGCTATCCAGAGGGCTGAGGAGGGGTTGTTGAGGTGGTTTGGACATGTAGAGAGGATGGAACAAAGTAGAATGTCTTCGAGAGTGTATAAATCTGTAGTGGAGGGAAGGCGGGGTAGGGGTCGGCCTAGGAAAGGTTGGAGGGAGGGGGTAAAGGAGGTTTTGTGTGTGAGGGGCTTGGACTTCCAGCAAGCATGCATGAGCGTATTTGATAGGAGTGAATGGAGACAAATGGTTTTTAATACTTGACGTGCTGTTGGAGTGGAAGCAAAGTAACATTTATGAAGGGATTCAGGGAAACCGGCAGTCCGGATTTGAGTCCAGGAGATGGGAAGTACAGTGTCTGCACTCTGAAGGAGGGATGTTAAATGTTGCAGTTTTATAACTGTAGTGTAAGCACGCCTCTGGCAAGACAGTGATGGAGTGAATGATGATGAAAGTTTTTCTTTTTCGGGCCACCCTGCCTTGGTGGGAAACGGCCGATGTGTTAACGAAACTCTTGGCTACTAAATACTGGGAGTTAGTCAGCGAGGAAATGTTATATAGAAAATATTCAGTAACAGATAGTAAGTATCAGAGGTTCAACATTAATGTTAAAACACTGAACAACAAACATCAAGCAACAGCCACGTAACATTAAACATCAAGCAACAGCCACGTAACATTAAACATCAAGCAACAGCTACGTAACATTAAACATCAATCAGCAGCCACGTAACATTAAACATCAAGCAACAGCTACGTAACATTAAACATCAAGCAACAGCTACGTAACATTAAACATCAAGCAACAGCTACGTAACATTAAACATCAAGCAACAGCTACGTAACATTAAACATCAAGCAACAGCCACGTAACATTAAACATCAATCAACAGCCACGTAGCAACAACCACGCACCAAACATCAAACCTCTAACAACCATACAGCGCCAAATATTCACACACAGGTCACTGTGTCACAAAAACAACTCTCCTGAAGCCCACCCAAAGTGGTCAAGTCACTTAACCTTTCTTACCCCTCCCTCTCGCTCTTATGTCTACCCACAACCTTTTTTTTTCACTGTTGTATCCTTTCCCAGTCGTTCTTCTCTCCCTTTCCCTTCCTCGATCCCTCCCCAGTTCCCCTCCCTCTAAGCTTCCCCTTCTCCCCATTCTTGTCATCCCCCTTAAAGCCTAACCAAAGAAGAGACTAAGGGGGGTGGGGAGGCGTCGCTAGGCTTCACTCCAACACAGCAAACAACGAAATCCATTTGTGTTTGTTTGCCCTGGCTAGAGGCAAGCAATCAAGTGACAATACACAAACATCCCCAGCAAACACCACAGCGACTTGTGATCCTCGCGGAGTTCCGACGCTGCTTCCACTGCGCTTTAAATGTGTGCACTCGCCTAGTTTTGGTTGCAGGGGTCGAGTCTTGGCTCCTGGTTACGCATCTTGACTAGGACCGGTTACGCTAATGTCTTGCTTCATGGACTCTTACCTGACCGAATAAAGTGCATGTGGTATGCGTCCCTCAATGGAAATAAGTCACTTTGACTTTTTCGGGGTTATCTTAGGTAATTTACACTATATATGATAATTGTACCTGTGTGCCTGTGCTTAAATAAACTTACTTTCACTTCCTGGTTTAGGTCACTCCAGTTCCTGACCACCTAACGTCCCTCTGTGTCATTTACTTCATTTTTCCTTGTCCCCAATCATCGCCTACCAGACAGTTCCTTCCTGCTCTGAGGTCCTGTGAGTGCTCTCTTGTTATGCCGTCCTTGGCCCTTCTATCATGTAAAGTTATCAACTTTAGTTCTTTTGCTCTCTCTTCGTATATTAACACCCTCAACGACTTGTCTCTTTACGAACTTCTTTATTTTCTCTAGTTTGCTTTTTTATTAGGTATATACCTTTGATATACCTTTGAAGAGTTTCGAGAGTATCTACTCTCTGAGCCCGGCCATGGGCCAGGCTCGTCTGGTGCTTGCCTGGTCAACCAGGCTGTTGCTGCTGGAGGCCCGCTGTCCCACATATCCATCACAGCCTGGTTGATCTGGCACCTGGTGAAGATATTTGTCCAGTTTCCTCTTGAAGGCTTCTACACTGGTTCCAGCCGTGTTTCGGATATCTTCTGGTAAGATGTTGAATAGTCTGGGACCCCGGATGTTAATACAGTGCTCCCGTATTGTCCCCACCGCACCCCTGCTCCTCACTGGGTTTATTTTACACTTTCAGGTGTTGCATGTTTTAAGAAGTGTGGCATATGTTTAGAGAGACCTAAGTGACTGTAAGAGAGCCTGAGTGCTGTTGTAGTTGCTTGATGTTCGCCCACAGTTGGCAGCCTCTGTCCCCATCTCCCGTCTTGGAGATGGTAGTTCAATTATTATCACATCTCGCATCTTCCTCGCTCCCATTTTTTTATTTTTAATTTAGACTTAACGGTGATTAATTCCAATTTATCTGGCCATCCCTATAGTCCGTCTAATTTGTGTTTTATTTTTTTTAATCTTTACGTCGTCATTGGAACAAAACCTTTCTGACATGTCGTTTATGTATATGAAGAAGAGAACTGGTCTCGGTATGACACTTATGGGACCCCCCTCATCACGCCTGCATGTCTTAAGACCTTCTGTTTAACCATCATTACCCTCTACGATCAGGACTGCATGAAGCATCGACGCAGAACAAGAACCCAAAAGCTCCTCTTAGTCTATTTTGCCTGATACGTGAGCTTCATTCCATTACACACACACACACACACACACACACACACACACACACACACACACACACACACACACACACACTTGCCTGTCGTCCACTAACTCTGTCACCCTTGCTTGCACCTCGTTCTCGGCCCCTCTCCCTCTTCCCCCTTCCTCCCTGTAAAGTAATGTCAGGGGAAAGTGGTAATAACAGTGTGGGGAAGAATACACGTGTTAATTTATAGTCCTCTTGTCTTATTGTAGCATTTTTATCAATAGTGGGATTTGAGGTGTGAGAAGTTTGTGAGTTTGTAGCGATATTTTTGGCAAGACTTTGAGGGAGAGAGGGGAAGGGATGGGAAAAAGAAAGGATGGAAGGAGATGATGGAAAAAAAGGAAGGAGGGGATGAGGAAAACGGAAGGAGGGGATGGAAAAAAGTGAGGGATGCGAGGGTGGTAAAGAAAAGATGGAATGGAAGGAAAGGATAAACGGGAGGGAAGGAAGAAGTAAGAGAATGAAGGAAGGAGAGGAGAGAATGGAGAGAGAGAGAGAGAAGGAGGGAGGGAACAAACGAAGTATAACTTTTGTGTGCATTAAATACCAGTTGTCGAAGGCACTTGTCAAGAGACAAGTGCCTATATGTGTTTGTGTGTGTGTAATTTATTTACACAGTGGTCAGGTCCAGGAAAGTCTCCTGAGAGGGAAGTCGAAGTGAAGAGTCTTCAGCGTTGGTCTTGTATTAATGTTTCACCTCATGTTGACTCTGCATTGTTTATGCTACAGCAGTGGGTTAAGGTTGAGTGCTATATGTCTTACCCACAAGACATGGCTGGGCAGTGTTGCCTTTTCTTAATGGTATGGAGTAACCTGTGAGGCTGACGCGGCTCCGTTATGTTGCATATCCTTGCCCTTATTGCCTCGGTAAGGTTGTAGTGTACTAATCTGGGAGCCTCATTCTCCTTAGTATTTGTGGTGTAAATACCTGTGACATGTCCCTGACCGGTTTCGGATGTTCAGATATCCAAGTTCGGTCTGTCCAACCAGGTTGTTGCTGCCAGCGGCCAGCATACATAGGCATCACAAGCTACCTTACTCCATGCTTGGTGTTAGTATTAATGTTTGTATTGGGATGTGACTCCTCTAATAGGGTTTACGGGGAGAGCTACAGCTCCTGGAC
Organism: Cherax destructor; assembly: GCA_009830355.1. Classification (NCBI taxonomy): domain Eukaryota; kingdom Metazoa; phylum Arthropoda; class Malacostraca; order Decapoda; family Parastacidae; genus Cherax; species Cherax destructor. The sequence goes on from WNWK01018582.1 coordinate 11,222, forward strand.
TGTTCTTATTCAGAGAATTTTTCTTTGCTCGAAATCTCATGGATTTGTTTTTCCATTCGATCAAGAAAAGTGTAGGAGGAGTTTTATGGTGACAAGTGTCAGTGATAATTTGAAATTAATCTTTAAGTGAGTTTGTGAAATCTTAAATTGTTCATAAGAAACATCCTAATAACTACATCTGTCCTGGTGTTATGAGTAGGGAAGTTATGTATCATGAGTGTTTTACATGATGGTTTAGTTCTTCCTGTCCTCGTTTTTCATGTTCTGAGTATTTTACATGATGGTTTAGTTCTTCCTGTCCTCGTCTTTCATGTCCTGAGTGTTTTACATGATGGTTTAGTTCTTCCTGTCCTCGTCTTTCATGTCCTGAGTGTTTTACATGATGGTTTAGTTCTTCTTGTCCTCGTCTTTCATGTCCTGAGTGTTTTACATGATGGTTTAGTTCTTCCTGTCCTCGTCGTTCATGTTCTGAGTGTTTTACATGATGGTTTAGTTCATCCTGTCCTCGTCGTTCATGTCCTGAGTGTTTAGAAGAGCAAGTTGGTCGTCTGATTCACTCCTACACGTAGAATGACTAAAGGCTTCAACATGGCTATCATGTCTTTGAAACGGGTGAAGTGGAATGTCTGAGTGACGTAACAAGAACGACATCAAAGCTGAACGCTGTAACAGGCTTATTGTTACTTAAAGTATCCGATGGAATCACTGGAGGCTGATCCAGTAAGTAACATTATACCTGCTACAGCTGCTACCTCGGTATGTTGCCTTCGCCACATTATTATTTCGCTCTCGCGTTTCCATCTCAACTTTGTCAACCAGTGATTCATCAAGAGTTGAACTCAGTACTCAGGTCAGGCTACAGTGCCAGTCCAACCACTACATTGTTTTTAAAGCATTCGAGACCCCGAGTTCAACCACTATCTTTTATAAACATTCTGGAACTGAGTAAAACGACCCACTTTCTTCACCAAACATTTTACAACTGAATACAACAACCAACTTTCTTTTTCTAAATAATTTAGAATGAATACAACGACCAGCTTTCTTTTTCTAAGCACTTGAGAACTAAGTACAACGACCAGCTTTCTTTTTCTAAGCACTTGAGAACTAAGTACAACGACCAGGTATCTTTTCTTGACACTACTTCTCAATCTAGTCATCACAGTTTATATTTTTTTTATCTGAAGCGCTAAATTCCTGTGTGTCATTCAGTGCAAGTAGTGGTTGGTACTCGATCCTCCGTCTGCTGATCAGTCAGGTTGTGCGCGTCGAAGTTTATAGAAAACTGACTTGTATATATTAGCCTTATGAATTACTTTGCTGATCTTAATAATGTAACAGACAGGTTTCATCATGCCACTGGATGTAATCATGCCACTATGAGACAGGTGTTATCATGCCATTATGAGACAGGTGTTATCATGCCACTATAAGAGACTATAAGTGTTATCATGCCACTATAAGTGTCACCATAACAGAGACGGGTGTAATGCCACCATAACAGACAGGTTTAATGCCACCATAACAGACAGGTGTAATGCCACCATAACAGACAGTTGTAATGCCACCATAACAGACAGGTGTAATGCCACCATAACAGACAGGTGTAATGCCACCATAACAGACAGGTGTAATGCCACCATAACAGACAGGTGTAATGCCACCATAACAGACAGGTGTAATCATGCCACTATAACAACGACAGGTGTAATGCCACCATAACAGACAGGTGTAATGCCACCATAACAGACAGGTGTAATCATGCCACTATAACAACGACAGGTGTAATTACAGGATGTTCATTACAAACTCTCAAAATTTACAGATCTCAGTCTCCTGAAAATGAGTTTAGAATTACCATGGATCTTATTTTTTAGTTTTCCTGATGCTTGCCTGGTCAACCTGGCTGTTGCTGCTGGCGGCCCGCTGACCCACATATCCATCACAGCCCAGTTTTTTGTATCGATTTTTTGTGGTAATAAATCTTGTGATTTATTGAACACGTTATATATTAGTCTACCTGGAGGGTGTTCCGGGGGTCAACGCCCCCGCGACCCAGTCCTTGACCAGGCCTCACGGTGGATCAGGGCCTAATCAACCAGGCTGTTACTGCTGGTCACACAGTCCTACGTACAGCCCGGCTGATTGGGCACTGGAGAAACATCAGAACAAGTACAATAATGTCCTGTTAGTTTATGACACTTTACATAGACTGTATTGGTGACGCTGTGTGAAAGGTTGGTAATATGACTTCAATGTCTGTCATTGTAGTAAGAGTACAAATGACTGTCGACAACTTGAAGGTAATTCTCAACAACTTGAAGGTAACTGTCGACAACTTGGAGGTAATAGACACGAATGCATCACTAAGGACATCTTTATTGAAGATGTTTTGGTCCTTGGACCGTGTAGTTGAGGCGTTGCAGGTGTAGAGACGGAAACTTCTTCAATAAAGGTGTCATAAACGAATGCAATCATGTCCATTTCCCTGATTGTAGAAATTGCCTGAACACTGTTGCATCTGTGAGGATTGACAGTATTGCAAAGTAATATCAATTACATTTAGAGGTATGATGTTGCAACTTAAAGCAAACTTGAGTATATCTGCGTTGATGAACGTCAGAGTAGAGGGAAGACGACGCCCAAGTTACTGTGTCAGGTATGAGGAGTGTTCATAGTTAGAGGTTTGTAAGTCAAAACTTTGTCACAGTCTTATGCTTATTGCGGAGGCGCTTGTTACACTGGTTGCTCACTAAGCTTTCATAAAACCTCTCTACCGCGTATATCAGTGGCTAAATATACTGACAAGTATGCGAGGAAGACACGGTAAGATATGTCGTTTCGTTGGGACTCCTAAGAGGCACGTAAGTTCCTCCGTCTTCTAATAACATGTTCATTTTTTTCCACTATAATCTACCTTGTCCATAATTACTATCGCATTTGCTTTGTCTGTTTCGTAAGGTGAAGTTTAAGATCTTTCCTTAATTCATGGTATAACTTAACAAATCTTTGAGAACCTCAGACCTCTGCAACACAATTCTCCTCAAAGATTTGTTAAGTTATACCATGAATTAAGGAAAAATCTTAGACTTCACCTTACGAAACAGACAAAGCAAATGCGATAATAATTATGGACAAGGTAGATTATAGTGGAAAAATAAACATGTTATTAGAAGATATCTACGTGCCTCTTAATCATCCCATCCTTGTTCGTAAAACCTTTCTTCCTTACGTCTGTTCCGGGGGTCATCGCCCACGTGACCCGGCCTCAGCCAATGACCTCGCTGCTGCGAAAACAGTATACAAATAGTTCCGTTTTAACCACACGTTGGTCAAAGCCCACAAAATTAGTTTCGACCCTGAATGGGCAGAATTATTAAAAACTTCTGCACGAACTTACAAAATATATATTTTTATTGCAAAACAACCCATGACGGTCTTTAGGGTCATGTGCTTTCACCCCTGGCCACTGACTGGCCACTGACTGGCCAAACTTTTCCAGAGTAAATATTTACGAAAATTTTCAGTATACGAAGAAGAGTTATGAGACAGTCGACTAATACTACAAACTATTGAACTGAAGATTTAAACAAATCTAAAACTTTTTTTTTTTACTGTTTAGAATGTTAAGAGGCTTATCAGCGGCAGTTTTTTTTTTTAATTAAATTGAATAAGTTTAAAAATTTTAAAGATAAGAGAGTTAATTTTAAAGATGAATACGACGAGTTTAACATAACCTTGTTGAATGTAGAGTTGTATAATGTAGAGAATGTTAACATTGGTGGTGTTAGTTTGGACAGTGATGTAGGAATGATATATACGTTCACTGGTGTACGCGGAATTAACCGTAAGTTTAATGTTTGTTAAAACGGTGTGATGGATAAATCTAACACTAACGTGTGTTAAAACAACGGTACGATGGTTGGGGGGGGGGTTAACACTAACGTGTATCAAATTAAAGTTAACACAGAAGCTTAACACTGGGTAAGTTTAATTAGCTGTGGTGTAGGGGAAGGTTAACAGCCCGGGATGTTAATTAACTTGCTGCAGGGAGAGTGTGCACGAGCGGATGTTCGCAATTATAAATGTACACAGTTCAGTTGTTCCCGTTCCTGCTCGTTAGTACTGTACACTCCTGCTGGGAGATGTGCTGCGTGTAGTGTGTATTGTACACTTCTGCTGGGAGATGTGCTGCGTGTAGTGTGTATTGTACACTCCTGCTGGGAGATGTGCTACGTGTAGTGTGTATTGTACACTCCTGCTGGGAGATGTGCTATGCGTAGTGTATTGTACACTCCTGCTGTGAGATGTGCTATGCGTAGTGTATTGTACACTCCTGCTGGGAGATGTGCTATGCGTAGTGTATTGTACACTCCTGCTGGGAGATGTGCTATACGTAGTGTATTGTACACTCCTGCTGGGAGATGTGCTATACGTAGTGTATTGTACACTCCTGCTGGGAGATGTGCTATACGTAGTGTATTGTACACTCCTGCTGGGAGATGTGCTATACGTAGTGTATTGTACACTCCTGCTCATAGCTGTTGGTGTGTACTGTTCACTACTGCTCAGAAATGTACACCCCTGGTGTATATTGTACACTATCACAGTAATCTAAAAGTGCTCTGTGGAAGAGACGAGATAGATCTCACAATGTAAAAGAAAATAATAATACTTGAGGGTATTATCCGTGTATACATTATGTATGCATACCATTCATGTGAAAAAAATAGTGAAATTCCAAGCGCTTTCGTGATTTCTCACATTATCAAGGACCTGGTTGTTTTGCATATTGTGGTATCACCTGTTGACTGTGATCTTGTTACACTATACATTATACACACACACACTAGTTTAACAAGTTAACTTACCTGCGCATGTGTTAAGTAAACAATGAAGAGAATCAGTGTCATTACCAACACACAGTTCCTGACCGTTCAGTAAGGAGCTGTCTTGTGTGTTATGTGTTGTGTGTTATGTGTTGCGTGCTAAAGTTGGACTGCTTCTATCACCAGTAACCTAGTAGATCAGGTCAGCAACCAGGGCGTGCTAGTCAGGGACCAGGCCGCGGGGGGCGGTGACCCCCGGAAATCAACAGGTATCTTCAAGCACAGGAAGATGACTCTTTGTCAACATCTGTGGCAACCACTTTTTCATCTTTTCAACCAAGAGATGTAAGAAATATTGCTGGGGTGATGGTGGAGGTACCCGTTCAACCAAGCTGTGATGACTGCATGCTCCTACGGGCTGCTGGTAATAACATCCTGATTGATCAGACTTTAGTAAAAAAAAAAAATCTCGAGAAATTGTTTACAGGTATGTGACAGTTTTCTTTGGCCTCCTCTCAAATTCTCTTCCATGCAAACTTCTCCCCTCTCTCCTCTCCCCATCTTACCTTCCTCTCCCCTATTCCTTTCCTCCCCCCTTCTTCGTCCCTCCCTTCTGGTAGGTGTGTAATCTGCGTGTCACGGATAGTCACACGTCAACTTCCTTATTACTTAAACGTAGGAAGAGAAATTACTGCCTCTGGTGCAGTCACCTGATGCAGGTGGGAGGGAGAGGGAACCGGACGGGAAGAGGGATGAATGTAAGAGATGGGATGGGAGGAGTAACAGATGGGATGTTGGAGGGTAGGGAAGGATGGATGGTATGTGATCATCACTAAAACTGGTGATAGTGAATATTCTCCCCATCTACCACAACTACTACTATCACTACCCCACTACTATCATCACGACCCCACTATCATCACGACCCCACTATCATCACGACCCCACTACTACTATCACTATCGCACTACTACATCATCACTACCTCACTACTACTATCATCTCTACCCCACTACTACTACCATCACTACTACTATTACCCCACTACTACTATCACCACTACTACTATTACCCCACAACTACTATCATCACTACTACTATCACCACTACCTCACTACTACTATTACCCCACTACAACTATCATCACTACCTCACTACCTCACCATCACTACTATCATCACTACCTCACTACTATTATCACTACCTCACTACTATCATCACTACCTCACTACTACCACTACCACCACTACCACCCACTACCACTACTACCACTTACCACCCACTACTACCACTACTACCCACTACCACCACCACCAATCATTACCACTCCCACTACTACCACCACCACCGACTACTGTCACCACCACCACCAATCATTACCACTCCCACTACTACCACCACCACCGACCACTGTCACCATGAACACCAATCATTACCACTACCAGTACTACCCACTACCACCACCACTACTGACCACTGTCACCACGAACACCAATCATTACCACTACCGCTACTACCCACCACCACCACTACTGACCACAGTCACCACCACCACCAATCATTACCACTATCAATACCACTACCATCAACCACCATTATTGAGGAGCAACTAGCACATCCGGCCAGCTACTAGCAAGGCTTCCGGTCACTGTTGCCAGGCTGTGTTAGGTCTCTCCTACTTCCTTCATCGATCCCTCTACTCTTGTCATCAATTTCTTGTAAATTGCCCTCTCTCCCCCTTTCTCTCTCTCTCTCAATATTTTTGCCTTATTCTTGGTTCCATCCTTATTCCATTTTTTTTTATTCTTGTTTCAATAACCATCATATCCTTTCAGTGTGTATAATAGCTGCTTTTCAATGTGTATAATTCCCATCTATTCAATGTATATAATTATCCCAGCATTTCAGTATAATCATCCAATCTTTGGAGTGTGTATTATAATCATCCCAGATTTTTAATACATATAATCATCCCATCTTTTCATTGTAGATGTTTCGCTTTCTCTTCTCTCCCATAATTTCCCCAAGTTATTCATTTTATCTCACGTCTTCTATTCAGCTTTTTTTTATTTTAAATAGCGTTTGGTTTCCGTCTCATTGTAAGACTTGGCTGTGACAAGCGTCACTGTGACGTTACTGTTGTTACGTGGAAGAAGAGGGAATAAAGACGAGCGATAAACTCGTATGGGTGGAACAACATTGTCAGCGGTGATGAAGTCAGGTGTATGAGAGGTCGTCAGGTACAGGAGAGGTCGTCAGGTATAGGAGAGGTCGTCAGATGTAGGAGAGGTCGTCAGGGCTCCCCGGACCACTTGACTCACTACATTAAAGCACTGAAGTTTCGGTGTGTGTGTGTATATATATAAACATCCCGATGTGTATATATATAAACATCCCGATGTGTATAATGCACACACCTCGGTGTGTATGCTCTAAGAGACGTGTGCATATCGGTATATATGCACTGAGAGACTGTATCTCAGTGAATACACACCGAGAGTTATACACATCTCGATGTGTATATATCCAGCGTGAATTGGCAGAGATTTTCTGTTGACAGAGTGATGTGAGTGATTGATGGTCTGGCTGAGTTATGGTTGTACCTGCTTCTTCATCTCTACACCCAACAAACTCTTTAATTGGTAGCATGAGGGGAGGGGAGAGTGGTGCACCTGTACAGGTGATCTCACTGTCCCAGTGCACCTGCTCAAGGGATCTCACTGTCCCAGTGCACCTGCTCAGGTGATCTCAGTAGCATTAGCAGCATCTGCAGGGACACCCACATGTCAGCAGCAGGGACGCCCACCTGGCAGCAGCAGGGACGCCCATCTGGCAGCAGCAGGGACGCCCACCTGGCATCATCATCATCATCAGCAGCAGCAGCAGGGACGCCCATCTGGCAGCAGCAGGGACGCCCACCTGACAGCAGCAGGGACGCCCACCTGGCAGCATCATTATCATCAGAAGCAGCAGGGACGCCCACCTGGCAGCAGCAGGGACACCCACCTGGCAGCATTATCATCATCATCATCAGCAGCAGCAGGGACGCCCACATGGTAGCAGCAGCAGGGACGCTCACCTGGCAGCAGCATCATCAACAGAAGCAGCAGGGACGCCCACATGGTAGCAGTAGCAGGGACGCCCACATGGGAGCAACAGCAGCAGCAGGGATGCCCACATGGCAGCAACAGCATCAACAACAGGGACGCCCACATGGCAGCAACAACATCAACAACAGGGACGCCCACTCCTACCCACCTGTCATAACTTTCCTATGCACTGTCTCTTAGTAAGCCGGCCAGGCCAGCATACAGTTATTACCTCTCCTCTTCCTCCTCTTTACCCTCTTCCTTCCCCTCCACTCTGTATTTTATTTTTTTCATCTCGGTACACCCCTCCCCCTTCCATCTCCCTCAGTTTCCTCTCCCATCTCTACGCCCTTTATCTCCCCTTCCCTTCAGTTTCCCCTCCCGTCTCCTCTCGGCGCTCCCCTCCCTGCACCACCTGGCACTGAGAGAACCACCTGTGTTAATTACCGGAAATGTGTGTTCCTACCTTTTTAATGACAAGATGGTGAGGGTGCTGGCAGCCAGGTCCAGGGTGCTGGCAGCCAGGTCCAGGGTGCTGGCAGCCAGGTCCAGGGTGCTGGCAGCCAGGTCCAGGGTGCTGGCAGCCAGGTCCAGGGTGCTGGCAGCCAGGTCCAGGGTGCTGGCAGCCAGGTCCAGGGTGCTAGTAGTACTAATAATAATAACTTAATTATTATTATTAATTATAATAATATTATTTCCATTGTTAATTTGGGAAAAAAATCAATTTGGTAGGACTAATACAGTAAATAATTTGTGTAAAAGTCACATTTGGCACAGAGCGAGTGAGTTGTGTGTATGTGTTGTTGACTTGGCACATTGTGAGTTGTGTGTGTTGTTGTTGTCGATGTCTTGACACTGAGTTGTTGTGTGGACACTTTCTGGGTTAGTTGTGTATATGTTCCTGTGTTAATGCATTTTGAGTGAGCTGTGCGTATGTTCGTCTTGGAAACAAGTGGAGCTGGGATATTTAGAGGCAGAGAAAACGGGTTTCTGAGAAAACGGGTTTCTGAGAAAACGGGTATCTAAGAAAACGGGTTTCTGAGAAAACAGGACTTGAGAAAACGGAACCACGATGTAACAGGGCGTTGAGACAGCTTTGATATAATAAGACTAGATAAAACAGGTCTCTATAACGGGACTCGGATAAAGCTGGGTTCTATAACAGGACTCTGATAAAGCTGGGTTCTATAACGGGACTGAAAAACGGCATCTTAAATAACGAAAATGATTAAACGGCGATTAAGAAAACAGATGTGACGCATAGCTGCGTTGTTTATAGCAACCGAAGAGCCATTCAAACAGGTTAGACGAACAGAAGAGTCCTTCAAACAGGTTAGACGAACAGAAGAGTCCTTCAAACAGGTTAGGCGAACAGAAGAGTCCTTCAAACAGGTTAAACAAACAGAAGAGCCCTTCAAGAAAGCTAAACCAAAAGAAGGACCTTTCAAACAGGTTAGACCAACAGAAGAGTCCTTCAAACAGGTTAGACCAACAGAAGAGCCCTTCAAACAGGTTAGACCAACAGAAAGGCCCTTCAAACAGGTTAGACCAACAGAAAAGCCCTTCAAACAGGTTAGACCAACAGAAGAGCCCTTCAAGAAACCTAAACCAAGAGAAGGATCTTTCAGACAGGTTAGACCAACAGAAGAGTCATTCAAACAGGTTAAACAAACAGAAGAGCCCTTCAAGAAAGCTAGACCAACATAATCGTTCAAACAGGTTGGAACAACTACGCTCAAACAGGTCACAGGTATGTGAGGTGTAGGGGAACCGAAGCAAACCGAAGACTGAGGGAGACTTAGAAAGTCACTGGCTTTGCCACACTGGATCCTGGATTAATCCCACAGAAGTGAGTTAACTCACTGAGGGGAAGTAACCAAGGAAACAAGAGATCACAACGAGGGGACTGGGAGTGTGCGGGCCACTAGAGGCGCTCGGGGAAGGGGAGAGACACTAAAGGGAAGGTAAGAGTGAGGGGAGTTGGGAAGGAGACACACCCACTGTTGAAGTGAAGGAGGTAGAGAGCTTCGTTAGATGAAGGAAGGGGAGAGGTGAGGGGATGAAGGAAGAAGTGAGGAGGAAGTCGGTGATTGGCCGGAAGGGTGCGTTAAGGGGGTGTTGGAGGGATTGACGAGGGGAAGACCACAGAGAATGTCCAGGGAGTGTTCAGGGCAGAGGGCATGTCCAGGGGACTGATCAGGGCATTGAAAAGGGTATGAGGGGGAAATGGAAGACTAGAGAAACAAGATAGAAGGAAGGAAAGGGTACAGGAAGAAGGTAGGGGGAAGGAGAGAGTAGAGGAAGAAGGCAGGGGGAAGGAGAGAGTAAATGAAGAAGGTAGGGGAAAGGAGAGAGTAGAGGAAAAAGGTAGGGGAAAGGGAGAGTAGATGAAGAAGGTAGGGGGAAGGAGAGAGTAGAGGAAGAAGGTAGGAAAGGAGAGAATTTAATTTAGCTTCAACAGTCAGGGAATTGACTGGGATAAAATATATAATTGTTATACATAACCTGGGAAACAGTCATCAGCGCCCTAAACCACAAGTCGACCAACTTTCTTGGGTATTACCCCCAAAACAAATACTATGTTTACAGTGAAATTCCCACTAGACTTGAAAGTCCACAGAATCCGGAAAACACAAAGAACATTCAAATTCAAAATAGTTTATTGAATCTACAGTCATACAACCTGAAAAGTATGTATTATACGCGATAAAGGAACTTTAAAAATAAAACAAAATTAAAAAAAAATAAAATGAAAAATAAATATACCGGTTCCCCGACCTAGGCTCTAAACCCTCACCTGTTCTTTGGAAAGCTGAATACATAAGCATACAAGGTGTATATAAAATATGTATCGGTGAGAAGACTTGAAAGGTCATATATATAGAAAGAATAGAAGAATATAAAAAAAAATCCAAACTGCTTAAAACCCTAAATATCATAATGAAGGAAAGATAATCTTAGCCCAGTGATGATAAACACAACGTAAACTTAAGCTGTCGTACCACACACAAGCAACACACACGGAATAAAAAGCCATAAAGGATATATATATATATATATATATATATATATATATATATATATATATATATATAGGATGGGGTCCACCTCTGGTGTCAATTGTGGACCCATTGCCTCGGAGAAGTGGATAAAAAGACTTCAAGGAAGAATATATATATATATATATATATATAATATATAAAATATATATATATATATATATACTATATATATATATATATATATATATATATATATATATATATATATATATATATATATATATATATATAACCACTGAAAATAGAGGAATTCCAAGCCTTTCGTGACTACTCACATTATCAAGGAGTTCCTTGATAATGTGAGTAGTCACAAGCGCTGAATTCTCTATTTTTCATAGTGGTTGTCTTGCATATTTTGATATCACCTGTTTACTGTGATCTTTTTGCATATATATATATATATATATATATATATATATATATATATATATATATATATATATATATATATATATATATATAAAATAAGGTACCACCTCTAGAACTTTACTGGGGACCCTCATCCTCAGAGAAGACAATAAACGTACCTCAGGGAAAACTCAAGGTTCTCCCGAAGCTGTTTGAATATTTTCTTCTCCTACCACTCCCTATATATATTATATGAATGCTTTATTTATAGACAGATTGACAGAAACACAAACATGAACATATGATATTATATATATATATATATATATATATATATATATATATATATATATATATATATATATATATATAAAGCAAGCGAAACTTTGTGTATGCAATAATTTCGCAAAAATCATTTTGAATCTAACGAAAAAAATATATTTCATTGTGTTTGTTTATTATTAAATTACTATAAACTTATCTAAAATATATTTAGTTGGATTAGGCTAAATTAAATTGCGCTTGTTATTATAAGGTTAGGCAAGTTTTCTAAGATTCTTTTGGTACAAAATCATTAATTTTTATATTAACATAAATGAAAAATATATATATCCTTAAATGTATAAGAGAAAATTTTAATTTTAAATGAGTTCTTGCTAATTGACCAGTTTTACACACACACACACACACACACACACACACACACAACACACACACACACACACACACACACACACACACATATATATATATATATATATGTGTGTGTGTGTGTGTGTGTGTGTGTGTGTGTGTGTGTGTAAAATCCTAGTTAAGATCTTGCAGAACAAGACCATTAATCCCAGGAAGTTCAGAAACTGCCACTGAAGAAAAAATTAGCAAAATTCTAAAAGACCAACATGAATCAATGTTCAGCAGTGCACTTGAGGGAATCAGAGTGTAGGAGGCAATGAAAAATTTCATTGCCTCTGATGGACACACATAATATAACTGACATGAACACTAATCCGTGAAATTCGAGAGAGACATAGCAAATACGCCCACTCATGCAGCACCTGGAGCGGATTCGTGGAGTTCCTTATTCATAAAGAAGTGCAAAATTCTTAGATGTAGGTGAACTCTCAGAGGCCTCAAAGAGTACAGGCATTTCTCCTCAGCACAAGAAGGCAGTAGAGCACTGACGAGAGGTACTTACATTACCTAATAAAAGTTTATGAAGTGAGACGCTAAATTACAATAACATAACCTAAGCAGCATGGATTTAGAACAGGAAGATCATACCTGTCGCAACTACTCAACCATTATGACAGGATTACCAAGGTGTTGGAAGAAAACCAAAACACAGGTATTCATGGATTTTGCGAAGATTTTTGACAAATGCGACCTTGAAGTGACTGCACAAAAAAAGGGCGATAAATATAATGAGGAAAGTAGGCAAATGGATATTCATCTTTCTGAGAAATAAAATAGAGTAGTAAGCAAAGCAAAATCCAGCATTATCAAAGTAAAATGCTCAGTACCCCAAGGCATTGTCTTTGCACCGTCACTGTTTCTTATCCCCATGGCAGACTTAGATAAAAACATTCACCACAGTTTCGTATCATTTCGGGATACTAAAATAAGCACGAAAATAACCTCGGTGGAAGAACTCAGATGAGGCACTGTATACGAAACGCACGATCACCAAAGAGAACTAAAGGAATATGTGAAGGACCAGGGAGTAATAATGTCAGTTGACTTGTCTTTTAAAGAATACAATAAGGCAAATGTCACGACAGCCAGGAGAACGACTGGGTGGATAATGAGAACTTTCCAAACAAGGAAAATGGTGTCATTGGTGACACTATTCATATTGCTTATTGGAACCTGGCCCACGCCAGGACTGTGGGAGTGGGAGAACTGTCGAAACCCGTCGAAGGTATTAAAAGGAGGGGATAGGGTGGGGAAGAGTTGAGGGAGGCGGAGGTAGGGAAGGAGAGAGTAGAGGGAGGAGGAGGAGGTAGGGAAGGAGAGAGTAGAGGGAGGAGGAGGAGGTAGGGAAGGAGAGAGTAGAGGGAGGAGGAGGAGGAGGTAGCGAAGGAGAAAGTAGAGGGAGAGAATACCGTGGACTGCCAACAATGAAAGGGAAATGGAGCAGAAGAAGGAAGAGGAATTTGAGGGATGTGGACGTAGTAGTAGCAGGGGAAGGAGGCGTAGTAGTAGCAGGGGAAGTAGACGTAGTGTATCAGGGGAAGGAGACGTAGTGTATCAGGGAAAGGAGACGTAGTGTATCAGGGGAAGGAGACGTAGTGTATCAGGTGAAGGAGACGTAGTGTAACAGGTGAAGGAGACGTAGTGTATCAGGGGAAGGAGACGTAGTGTAACAGGTGAAGGAGACGTAGTGTATCAGGTGAAGGAGACGTAGTGTAACAGGTGAAGGAGACGTAGTGTATCAGGGAAAAGAGACGTATTGTATCAGGTGAAGGAGACGTAGTGTATCAGGGGAAGGAGACGTAGTGTATCAGGTGAAGGAGACGTGGTGTATCAGGGAAAAGAGACGTAGTGTATCAAGTGAAGGAGACGTAGTGTATCAGGTGAAGGAGACGTAGTGTATCATGGAAAAGAGACGTAGTGTATCAGGGAAAAGAGACGTAGTGTATCAGGGAAAGGAGACGTAGTGTATCAGGGAAAGGAGACGTAGAGTATCAGGTGAAGGAGACGTAGTGTATCAGGTGAAGGAGACGTAGTGTATCAGGTGAAGGAGTCGTAGTGTATCAGGTGAAGGAGACGTAGTGTATCAGGTGAAGGAGACGTAGTGTATCATGGAAAGGAGACGTAGTGTATCAGGTGAAGGAGACGTAGTGTATCAGGTGAAGGAGACGTAGTGTATCAGGGAAAGGAGACGTAGTGTATCAGGGAAAGGAGACGTAGTGTATCAGGGAAAGGAGACGTAGTGTATCAGGGAAAGGAGACGTAGTGTATCAGGTAAAGGAGACGTAGTGTATCAGGGAAAGGAGACGTAGTGTATCAGGGAAAGGAGACGTAGTGTATCAGGGAAAGGAGACGTAGTGTATCAGGGAAAGGAGACGTAGTGTATCAGGTAAAGGAGACGTAGTGTATCAGGTGAAGGAGACGTAGTGTATCATGGAAAGGAGACGTAGTGTATCAGGTGAAGGAGACGTAGTGTATCAGGTGAAGGAGACGTAGTGTATCAGGTGAAGGAGACGTAGTGTATCAGGGAAAGGAGACGTAGTGTATCAGGTGAAGGAGACGTATGTATCAGGTGAAGGAGACGTAGAGTATCAGGTGAAGGAGACTTAGTGTATCAGGGAAAGGAGGCGTAGTGTATCAGGGGAAGGAGACGTAGAGTATCAGGTGAAGGAGACGTAGTGTATCAGGTGAAGGAGACGTAGTGTATCAGGGGAAGGAGACGTAGTGTATCAGGAAAAGGAGGCGTAGTGTATCAGGGGAAGGAGACGTAGAGTATCAGGTGAAGGAGACGTAGTGTATCAGGTGAAGGAGACGTAGTGTATCAGGTGAATGAGACGTAGTGTATCAGGGAAAGGAGACGTAGTGTATTAGGGAAAGGAGACGTAGTGTATCAGGGAAAGGAGACGTAGTGTATCAGGGGAAGGAGACGTAGAGTATCAGGTGAAGGAGGCGTGTTAGTAGACGTAGAAGGGAAAGGGGGGATGGTGAGGAAAAAAATGGGGATGAGTGTAATTAGCGCGTACCTGCTTGTAGGGGAAGAACCTCGATTAGACACGAAATATGGGGAGTGGAGTGGCAGGTGGGGAGGGAGAGGGGAGGGAGAGGAACGAGAGGTGTTGAAGGGGAGGGAAGTAGAGTCGAGGAAGAGGGAGAGAAAGAGGCGGGGAAGGAGAAATAGAGATGGAGATAAGAACGAAGGAGAAGTGCGTAGGAAGGATCGTCTCTTCTGTGATGTGTAGGAGGAAAACACACACACACACACACACACACACACACACACACACACACACACACACACACAAACACACACACACACATATATATATATATATATATATATATATATATATATATATATATATATATAATGAGAGAGAGAGAGAGAGAGAGAGAGAGAGAGAGACAGAGAGACAGACAGACAGACAGACAGACAGACAGACAGACAGACAGACAGACAGAGACAAACAGACATACGGAGACAGACAGAGAGAAGGAGAGAGAGAGGGAGGGAGGTAAGGGAAAGGAAATGTGTGGGGGGGGGGTAAGTGGAGAGAAAGGAGGTAGAAAGAAATCAGATAGATTGTGAGGCCAAACGATGCACAAAAGAGTAGAGGACAAATGTTACACGCAAGAGTGATGATGAATAGAGATAGACAAGGAGCAGAGGAGCAAGATCAGTGTCTGAGAGTGAGACACAGTACATGTATAATGAAGATAATGATGCAGGAAGTTGAGACAGAGAGAAAAAACAGAGAGAGAATGGGAAGGAAAGGAAAAGAAACGGAGAGAAAGAGGGGAAAAAATCAATCTTCTGAAGAAGACACATCTTTATCTCGCCTTGTGTGTGTGTGTGTTTGAAAGAGAGAAAGAGAGAGAGAGAGAGAGAGAGAGAGAGAGAGAGAGAGAGAGAGAGAGAGGAGGGGAGGAATAGACAGATAGATATCCAACAGCGTTGTTGTTGGCCTGTTTAATAGACCGTCAAGGTTAATAACAACACACATGTTGGGAGGGGGGGGGAGATTAAATAGCTGTTGGTAACGCCTTCCCCCCCCGCCCCCCGTCATCACCTCCCCTACCCTCTTTTGTCTTATCTTTTGTCATTGATTAATTTATCATGAAGCTCCACCCAGTAATAATCTCTTCTCATATTTCATTACAGTTTAATCATTATCAAAGTTTTTTTTTTCTTAGGATGAAAATTTATGGTAAGTTACCATTTTTAATATGCACGATTTACGGTTTACTAGTTTAGTATTTATTAGTTTTATTTACGATTTATTATTTTATATACGATTTATTAGTTTTATTCACGATTTATTAGTTTTATTTACGATTTATTAGTTTTATTTACAATTTATTAGTTTATTTACGATGTATTAGTTTTATTTACGTTTTATTAGTTTTATTTACGATGTATAATTTTTATTTATGATTTATTAGTTTTATTTACGATTTATTAGTTGTTTTAAATTTGCCTCGTCGTTTCCATTTTGTCATTGTTACCTTAATAATAATAATAATATTATTATTATTTTTATTGTTGCTGTTGTTATTAATTGTTTATCATTTTTATTTCGACATATTAATCATGAATGCCGTTATGTTTTAATTGGAAAATATTTTATTACGTACTCTTTTTAGAGCAACTTGCGTTGATCACTGTTGTGAACGGCACTGTTTACGATGTGGAACTGTTGCTTTGTACTCAACTGTTGTGGAAAAAAAGAAAGGTTGTGTTTTATTCAATAGCTGTGTGATGGTGTGTGTGTTTGTCTGTCATGTGTGTGTTTGGGTAAGGTTCGTCAGGAAACAAGTGTTTCCTGACGCGGGTCTTAGATGATGTGTGTGTGTGTGTGAGAGAGAGCGTTACACACACACACACACACACACACACACACACACACACACACACAGGGCCTCTTCCACATGGACAAGAGGTAAAGGCAGAAAGGGCTGGGAACCAGTAGTAACGACCTGTACCCCCCTACCTTCCCTTCCTCTGATGGGAGGGTGAAGGCTGAAGGGAGGGGAGGGAGGAAGAAGAAAGTGAAGGAAACAGAAAGAGAGAAGAGGGAAAAATAAGGGGAAAGAGGAAAGAATAAGAGAGAAGTAAAAAGGGAAGTAGAGGGAAGGTTAAAGGGAAGGTGACGAGGAAACAGGTGGAAGAAAAGATGAAGGGAAGGGAAGAGTAAGGATGAGATGGTAAGGAAGGGTAAGGAGAGGCTTGGGAAGGGAAGGAGGGAAAGGAAAGGGATGGTTTAGGGGAAGGGAATGGTGTGATTTAGGGGAAGGCTGTGGTTCAGGGAAGAGGATGGTTTAGGGGAAAGGGTTGGTTTAGAGGAAGGGGTGATTTAAGGGAAGGAGTGGTTTAGAGGAAAGGGTGGTTTAAGGAGGGGATAGTTTAAGGGAAGGGATGATTTAGGGGAAAGGGATGGTTTAGGGGAAGGGGATGGTTTAGAGGATGGGGATGGTTTAAGGAAAGGGGTGCTTTAGGGAAGGGTTAGTTAAGGGAGGTGATAGTTTAAGGGAAGGGATGACTTAGGGGAAAGGGATGGTTTAGGGGAAGGGGATGGTTTAGGGGAAGGGGTGGTTTAGGAGGAGATGGTTTAGGGGAATGGGTGATTTAGGGGAAGGGGCGGTTTAAGGGAAAGGGATGGTATAGGAGAAGGGGATGGTTTTGGGGAAGGGGAAGGTTTAGGGGTATGGGTGGTTTAGGAGAAGGGGATGGTTTAGGGGAAGGGGTGGTTTAGGGGAAAGGGATGGTTTAGGGGAAGGGGTGGTTTGGGGAAGGGGATGGGGATGGTTTAGGTGAAGGGGTGGTTTGGGGAAGAGGATGGGGATGGTTTAGGGAAAGGGGATGGTTTAGGGGAAGGGGTGGTTTGGATTAGGGTTGGTTTAGGGGAAGGGGTGGTTTAGGGGAAGAGGGGGACAATATAAAACACCTGACGTCAACATATTAGATTCAATAAATCTTCTTCCCTTAGAAGCTGATTTTTTGGCATCATGTATTACCTTGCCCTTTATTACCTTCACTACCTTCATCTTGCCTTTCCCTTTATTACCTTCCTCTTGCCCTTTCCTTTGTTACTTTCCTCTTGCCCTTTCCTTTATTACCTTCCTCTTGCCCTTTTCTTTATTACTTTCCTTTTGCTCTTGCCTTCACTACCTTTATCTTGCCCTTCCTTTTATTACCTTCCTCTTGCCCTTCCCTTTATTACTTTCCTCTTGCCCTTCCCTTTATTACCTTCCTCTTGACCTTGCTTTTATTACCTTCCTCTTGACCTTGCTTTTATTACCTTCCTCTTGTTCTTGCTTTTATTACCTTCCTCTTGCTCTTGCCTTTATTACCTTCCTCTTGACCTTGCTTTTATTACCTTTCTCTTGCTCTTGCCTTTATTACCTTCGTGCCCTTGTCTTTATTACCTTCTTTTTGCCCTTACCTTTTATTACCTTTCTCGTACCTTTATTACTTTATTTTACCTTTATTACCTTTTGCTGGTCTTTATTATATTCTTTTACCCTTCTTGTATTTTCCCTTATTATTTTCATTCTCTTTTTAATTGTTTGTCGTCGTCTTATGCCTTTTCGCTTTCATTTTGGTGTTTGTAATGTCTTTGATCAGGGAGCTTTTGGGCGAGTCCCAGGGTACCTGTAGGGACCTCAGGGAACCTTTGGGAGAGTCCCAGGGTACCTGTAGGGACCTCAGGGAACCTTTGGGAGAGTCCCAGGGTGCCTGTAGGGACCTCAGGGAACCTTTGGGAGAGTCCCAGGGTGCCTGTAGGGACCTCAGGGAACCTTTGGGAGAGTCCCAGGGTACCTGTAGGGACCTCAGGGAATCTTTAGGAGAGTCCCAGGGTACCTGTAGGGACCTCAGGGAACCTTTGGGAGAGTCCCAGGGTGCCTGTAGGGACCTCAAGAAATCTTTGGGACGGTCCTTGGGTGCCTGTAAGGACTTGGGGAACCTTTGAGAGTCTCAGTGTGCCTGTAGGGACTTACCGCCTGGAGTCTACATGAAGTGTATTCCAGGGATCAATGCCCCCGCGGCCTGGTCCACGACCAGTCCTCCAGGTGGATCACGGCCTGATCAACCAGGCTGTTACTGCTGGCCACACGTAGTCCAGTGTACGAACCACAGCCCGGCTGATCCGGCACCAACTTTAAATATCTGTCCAGCTCCGTCTTGAAGACATCCAGGGGTCTATTAGAAATTCCCCTTATGCATGGCATGGTGGGAGGCTGTTGAACAGTCTTGGTCCCCGGACTTTTATTGTGTTTTCTCTTAGTGTACAAATGGCGCTCCTACTTTTCATTGGGGGTATTTTGCACTGCGTAGGACATTCCCCTTAGCTCTGGAACTAGCCTTGTTGCAAACCTTTGCACTTTCTCTAATTTCTTGACGTGCTTGACCAGGCGTGGGTTCCAAACTGGTGCTGCATACTCCAGTATGGGCCTGACGTACACGGTGTACAGAGTCTTGAACGATTCCTTGCTGAGGTATCGGAACGCTATTCTTAGGTTTGCCAGGCGCCCATATGCTGCAGCAGTTATCTGGTTGATGTGTGCTTCCGGAGACGTGCTCGGTATTATATTCACCCCAAGATCTTTGTCCGTGAGTGAGGTTTGCAGTCTTTGGCCACCTAGCCTATATTTTGCCTCATCCCGTACCATGACTCGTTGTTGCCTCCCTGTCAGGTATTCTCTGATCCATTGCAGTACCCTTCCTGTTATACGTGCCTGATCCTCTAGCTTCTGCACTAATTTCTGGTGAGGAACTGTGTCGAAGGAATTCTTGCAGTCCAAGAAAATGCAATCAACCCACCCCTCTCTCTCGTGTCCTACTTCTGTTACCTTGTCATACAACTACAGTAGGTTTGTGACACAGGATTTGCCTTCCATAAATCCGTGCTGGTTGTCGTTTATAATCTTGTTCCGTTCCAGGTGCTCCACCACTCTCCTCCTGATAATCTTTGCATACTATCTGATATTATCCTAACACCACATGACTTCGAAATGACGATAAATGACATGCCCATGCACTCTGCCCCAGGCCCAGACTTATGGAACTCCGTGTTCATCAAGCACTGCAAGAAGCCCCTATCACGTACTTTTAACATTCTATGAAGAGGGAGCATGGACACAGGGGTCATCCTACAGCTGCTAAAAACAACAGACATAGCCCCACTCCACAAAGGGGGCAGTAAAGCAATAGCAAAGACCTACAGACCGATAGCGCTAACATTCCATATCATAAAAATCTTTGAAAGGGTTCTAAGAAGCAAGATCGCCACTCATCTAGATACCCATCAATTACACAACCCAGGGCAACATGGGATTAGATCAGGTCGGTCCTGCCTGCCTCAGCTACTGGACCAATATGACAAGGTCCTGGAAGCTCTAAGACAAACAAAATTCTGATGTAGTATACACAGACTCTGCGACAGAGTTTGACAAGTGTGACCATGGTGTAATAGCGCACAAAATGCGTGATAAAGGAATAACAGGAAAAGTTGGTAGATGGATCTATAATTTCCTAACAAATAGAACACAAAGAGTTGTAGTAAACAGAGTAAAGTCAGAGGTGGCTGTTGTGAAAAGCTCTGTTCCACAAGGCACAGAAAACAATATGAAGTTCAATGATGCGAAATTTCAATTACTCCGATGTGGAAAACATGAGGAAATTAAAACTATATCGGAGTATAAAATAAATTCCAACGACACAATACAGCGAAAAACTAATGTAAAGGACCTGGGAGTGATAATGTCAGAGGATCTCACTTTCAAAGACCGCAACATTGTATCAATTGCATCTACTAGAAAAATGACAGGATGGATAATGAGAACCTTCAAACCTAGGGACGCCAAGCCCATGATGCTACTCTTCGGGTCGCGTGTTCTATCCAGGCTGGAATATTGCTGCACATTAACAGCGCCTTTTAAGACTGGTGAAATTGCTGACCTAGGAAATATAGAGAGAACCTTCACGGCACATATAAGTACGATTAAACACCTAAATTACTGAAAACTGTTGAGGTTCCTCGACTTGTACTCTCTGGAACGCAGTCGGGAGAGATACATGATTATATACACTTGGAAAATTCTAGAGGGATTAGTAACAAATTTGCACGCGAAAATCACTCCCTATGAAAGCAAAAGAAAAGCAGGGGCGCCACTAGCACGATAAAAGACAACACAATAAGTGTCAGGGGCCCAATACTGTTCAACTGCTGTCTTCAAGAAGGCGCTGGACAGCCACCTGAAGTCAGTACCTGACCAGCCAGGCTGTGGTTCGAACGTCGGTTTACGTGCGGCCAGCAGTAACAGCCTGGTTGTTAAGGCTTTAATCCATCATGAGGCCTGGTCACAGACAGGGCCGCGGGTACGTCGACCCCCGAAACCCCTCTTGAGGTATACTCCAGGTATACTCCTTCCCTTTCCTCCTCCCTCCCTTCTCTCATCATTAGATTCTCTCCCCCTACCAGCCGAATACTTGTATTATGTCTCTCTCATACTTCATCTTCCTCCTTCACCTTGATCTTCCTCCTTCACCTTGATCTTCCTCCTTCACCTTGATCTTCCTCCTTCACCTTGATCTTCCTCCTTCACCTTGATCTTCCTCCTTCACCTTGATCTTCCTCCTTCACCTTGATCTTCCTCCTTCACCTTGATCTTCCTCCTTCACCTTGATCTTCCTCCTTCACCTTGATCTTCCTCCTTCACCTTGATCTTCCTCCTTCACCTTGATCTTCCTCCTTCACCTTGATCTTCCTCCTTCACCTTGATCTTCCTCCTTCCCGTCTTCCTCCCTTTACTTATCTTCCTCCTTCATGATCTTCCTCCTTCACCTTGATCTTCCTCCTTCACCTTGATCTTCCTCCTTCACCTTGATCTTCCTCCTTCACCTTGATCTTCCTCCTTCACCTTGATCTTCCTCCTTCACCTTGATCTTCATCCTTCACCTTGATCTTCATCCTTCAGCTCGTCAACTAAACAGTTTTCTTATTTTCTCCAGTTATGTCTTCTCTCTCTCTCTCTCTCTCTCTCTCTCTCTCTCTCTCTCTCTCTCTCTCTCTCTCTCTCTCTCTCTCTCTCCCTCCTCCTCCCTCCTCCCTCCCTCCCTCCCTCCTTTCCTCCTTCACTCCCTTCCTTCTTCCTTCACTCCCTCCCTCCCTCCCTTCCTTCCTTCCTCCTTCCTCCCTCCCTCCCATACTTTTTTTTCTCCCCCTCCACACCCCAGCCCCCTCTCTTCCCTTCCCTCTCTCTTACCTCCATCAGCGTATTGACGCACTGCTCCACTTGAAGGCATGCGTATGACCCTTCACCCTCGTGCTCGCGATCGTTGCGTATTTACCACTTTCTCTTCGCGTATCCTTTACAAATACATGAATGGAAGTGTAATAACCGAGGTAGATCAGAATTACCTTGGCTACTCGTGATATACGCGCGTATATTACCTTGTTCTAGCCATGTACGTCACTTATTGCGTATGCTGCATATGTTAGTGGGATGTGCATGGCATTGGGTGTATGGTTGGCTTGCTATGCGAAGATTTTTTTTTGCGCGAGTGTGCGTGTGTGCGTTGAAGTGCGTGTATACATGCGTGCGTTGAAGTGCGTGTATACATGCGTGCGTTGAAGTGCGTGTATACATGCGTGCGTTGAAGTGCGTGTATACATGCGTGCGCGCTACTCCCACTACATAGTTTTGTCATAACGCACGAGTATGCGTGTGTCACCTAATCCTGTCCGACAATTTTCAGTTTTCGTGAGCATAACGGAAAAGCTACTTTGTGTGCGTGTGTGTGTGCGTGTGTGCCTTCTCTAACTCCTGACTCTGGCTCCCCTACAAACCTGGCTCCACCACAGGCTGGATCTCTCTCTCTTTTTCAGATTTTTTCTTATATTTTGCTATGTGGTAATTTTTTTTCTCTCTCCAGACACCATGTTTTGACCTTCCATCTTGTGTGTTATAAATGGAGTCTAGCTGGAGGGTATTCCGGGGAGCAACGCCCCCGCGGCCCGGTCCATGACCAGGCCTGGTGGATCAGGGCCTGATCAACGAGGCTGTTACTGTTGGCTGCACGTAATCCAACGTACCAACCACAGCCCGACTGATCCGGCACTGACTTTAGGTATCTGTCCAACTCCCTCTAGAAGACAACCAGGGGTCTATTGGTAATTCGCCTTATGCCTGGTGGGAGGCTGTTAAACAGTTTTGGGCCCCGGACACTTATTGTGTTTTCTCTTAGTGTAGTAATTATGCCCCTACTTTTCATTGGGCGTATGTTGCACCGCCTACCAAGTCTTTTGCTTTCGTAGAGAGTGATTTTTGTGTACAGATTAGGGACCAGTCCCTCTAGGATTTTCCTGGTGTAGATTATGATGTATCTCTCTCGCCTGCGCTCCATTGAGTACAAGTCAAGTGCTTCTAGGCGTTCCCAGTAGTTAAGGTGTTTGATGGAACTTATATGTGCAGTAAAGGTTCTCTGTACATTCTCTAGATCTGCAATTTCACCTGTCTTGAATGGGGATGTTAATGTACAGCAGTATTCCAGCCTAGAGAGAAGTGATTTAAAAAGGATCATCATTAGCTTGGCATCTCTTGTCTTGAATGTTCTCATTATCCATCCTCTCAGTTTCCTCGCAGATGTGATCGTGATATTGTTGTGATCCTTGAAGGTGAGATCCTCTGACATTGCCACTCCCAGGTCCTTCACATTATTTTTCCGCTCTATTGTGTGATTAGAGTTTGTAGTATACTTAGTCCTAGCTATTATTTCCTCCAGTTTTCCATAACGGAGTAGTTGGAATTTGTCATCATTGAACATCATATTGTTCTCTGTTGCCCATTGGAAAACTTGGTTTATATCTTCGTGGAGATTTGTCGTGTCCTCAATGGATGACACTCTCATGCAGATCCTAGTATCGTCTGCAAAGGATGATACGGTGCTATGGTTTACATATCTGTCTATGTCTGATATGAGGATGACGAACAGGATGGGGGTGAGTACTGTGTCTTGTGCCTTCCATCTAGTGTTATACCTTCCATCTGGTGTGTTATACCTTCCATCTAGTGTTATACCTTCCATCTGGTGCGTTATACCTTCCATCTGGTGTGTTATACCTTCCATCTGGTGTGTTATACCTTCCATCTGGTTTGTTATACTTTCTATCTGGTGTGTTATACCTTCCATCTGGTGTGTTATACTTTCCATCTGGTGTGTTATACCTTCCATCTGGTGTGTTATACCTTCCATCTGGTGTGTTATACCTTCCATCTGGTGTGTTATACCTTCCATCTCATGTGTTGTTATACATAAATTTTCTATTTCTCGGTGTTTTCTTCATTAGTATTATATATTTATATTAAGCGCTGAACCTTGTGAGTTATTCAGTGCAAGGAGTTACGGAGGCTCGATCCACCGTCTGCTGCTTCCAAAATATGCACTACCTAACTGTACTTACTCGTTTGTCAAGCATATCCTTTTTTATCAGGTTTCTGATCCCATAATATTCTCCTCTTTTATAGTTAAGTTTGCTGTTTCATGCTTTCCTTCCTTTCATCGGGTGCTGAAAGCATGGTGCTGAAAGCATGGTGCTGTAAGCATGGTGCTGAAAGCATGGTGCTGAAAGCATGGTGCTGCCGCATCACCAGCTGCTAATGTCACTTCGTCGTTCGTGTCCCTTACGTCCGATTCGTTGAATGAAAATACCTGATCTAGTCTTGCAGGCTCATCCCTCTATCACAATTCTTGGCAGCCTGTCACACGAAGTTCTCCATAACTTTTGTTCTCCATGTTTTCATCTCCCATGCTGCTCCCAGTTTTCCCATTACATTTCCCTGTGGTTGAGTTCTCCTCCCATGTTCAACAGTTGCACCGTTGTCTTGTGCTAACAGGATGTGTATTTTTGTCATTTTATTTCCCTCGTACTCTTTCCTTGACGTGTTGTTGTTCGGTCTGGCTAGTGTATCACTGCGCCCCAGTCGTAACTAATTGACGAGTGTGTTGTATATCACTGCTCCAACGACTGTATGGCGATGTGGTATAACACTTTTACAGCTACTTTGGCCCTCCAATAATTGTTGAGGGAGGGGGTATCACTACTGAAACTGCTTCGGGCCCCCAGTCATAACTGTGGGGATGGGATTATCACTGCTACAGTTCGAATCGCCAGTTGTAACTGTCCATTCTATTGTATATAGTCTTTAAATTCCTCCGTGTTCAGTTAGTTTTGGCTTTACGAGAACTATTCTGCCTTATAGTGCACCACTGCTTTATGGAATTCCATCCTCGTTTGTAGTAGGAAGTGTTTAGGGTGTAGAGGTGATGTTAGTGTAGGGGTGATGGTAGTGAGGGTGTGTTATGGTGGAACTGAGCAGAGTCGTGGCGTATAAATGTAAACGCTTGCGTACACACCTGCGTAGTCGATAAATCGGATAATCGTTACGGCGTTTGAGGGCTCAGGTTGCGTTAGTGCGTGCCGAGGGGGCGAGACAGGGAGGGTGCTGCAGTGCGTAGCTGAGTGAACGTAGAGGGGAGGGGAGGGGTGGAAGAGATGCACAGGGAAAAGGCAGAGAAGGGGTAAGGAAGAGGAAGTGAGGGACGGCAAAGAGAAGTAGAGCAGATGAAAAGATGAATGGTGGAGACGATTAACGGGCAGGAGATGGAAGGTAGATGGTGAAGGTGAAGATGGATAATGGGAATGGGGGGGGGGAGGATTTTGTTCTGGAGTGGATATAAAGAAATAGTTGGCAGAACAGTGGGGGTTGCTGAGGGAAACTGCTTATAAGGTTCAAGGTTGTCAACTTCCTCCCTTTATATATAAGGCTGAAGGTTCATATATAAAGCTGAATATTTTTAACACCCTTCATATATAAAGCTGAATATTTTTAACACCCTTCATATATAAAACTTGAAGGTTTTTCAACAGCATATATAATGGGAGTTACTAGACCACCGTCTTCAAGAGGCTACTTAACAAAATTCCTCCTGAAAAGCTCCTAATGGGCCAGGCTGTGTAGCACCAACAGCCTGATTGACCAGGGCATCAACCAGTAGGGCTGAGAAATGGTGTAGAGGAGGAGGAGGAGGAGAGTGTAGGTAGAAAGGCAGTGCCTGGTGTAGAGGAGGAGGAGGAGAGTGTAGGTAGGAAGGCAGTGCCTGGTGTAGAGGAGGAGGAGAGTGTAGGTAGGAAGGCAGTGCCTGGTGTAGAGGAGGAGGAGGAGAGTGTAGGTAGGAAGGCAGTGCCTGGTGTAGAGGAGGAGGAGGAGAGTGTAGGTAGGAAGGCAGTGCCTGGTGTAGAGGAGGAGGAGGAGAGTGTAGGTAGGAAGGCAGTGCCTGGTGTAGGGGAGGAGGAGGAGAGTGTAGGTAGGAAGGCAGTGCCTGGTGTAGAGGAGGAGGAGGAGAGTGTAGGTAGGAAGGCAGTGCCTGGTGTAGAGGAGGAGGAGGAGAGTGTAGGTAGGAAGGCAGTGCCTGGTGTAGAGGAGGAGGAGGAGAGTGTAGGTAGGAAGGCAGTGCCTGGTCTTACAGGAGTGTAGGGGCACTTCCCTCCCAGCTGGCACCTTCATCTTCCTTCAGTACTTTCATACCCTTCACGAGGAGTGCCTTAATGAAGGGCTCTTAATCCAGGGAACTGCAGCTGCCCTCTTTCATCAAGCCTGATTCACCCCAATTTCACAAATGGTGTATGAGCTTTGTGCTGTCTCAAGAATATAATTAACAGTAATAATGATAATAATGAATATAATGATGTAATAATAATAATAATTAATAATAATAATAATAATAATTAATAATAATAATAATAATTAATAATAATAATAATTTACTTTCAACTTTTCATCTTCCCACATTTATTTTTGCTTTCGTTTCTAACCTGTCAGCAATCAACACCTGTCATAAAAATTCTTTCATGCTAGGGTTATCTTGCTTGCTTGTAGTGTATGACTTATAGATGATGCTGTCAGTTACTCTTGTGGATGCTGCTGTCAGTATCACTCTCAGGTGACAGTGTTGCCCATGTGTGATGCTTTAGCAGTCGACTGTTTGAGTGGACATGCTAGGTAGGGTAGCTGTGGAGTGAGTGAGAGGGGCGGTTAAGGGGGTATGAGAGGTGGGGAAAAAAGAGAGGGTTGCGAGAGGTGGTTGAGTGGTGTGCACACTGTGTGTGCGTGTGTCTTCTCATAAACGTTTTTAATAGTGTGTATAATATCAACATGCCACGTGTTACCGCATTGATACTCAGTCTCGCGTGTTAAACACGCGGTATGAAGGTACTTGACAGTGTACGTGGGAATAAACACGCGGTATGTAGGTACTTGACAATGTACGTGGATATAAACACGCGGTATGAAGGTACTTGACAATGTACGTGGATATAAACACGCGGTATGAAGGTACTTGACAATGTACGTGGATATAAACACGCGGTATGAAGGTACTTGACAATGTACGTGGATATAAACACGCGGTATGAAGGTACTTGACAATGTACGTGGATATAAACAAGCGGTTGCTCACATATAATTCTGCTTACATAAAAAATAAGTAACTAATTAATAATAATAAGAAGAAGAAGAAGAAGAATAGAAAAAGAAGTAAGAAGAAAATGAGGATTAGTGCTTTTGTTACTAATACTATTAATACCACCAATAATAATAATAATTAATAATAAAAATGAAATAATTTATCATGTGGTTACAGTAGTACCACCTGTTGCCTGTACCACCTGCGCCACAACAATGAGGCGTGCTCACTACCTCGTGTGTTGCCTGTACCACCTGCGCCACAACAATGAGGCTTGCTCACTACCACGTGTGTTGCCTGTACCACCTGCGCCACAACAATGAGGCTTGCTCACTACCTCGTGTGTTGCCTGTACCACCTGCGCAACAACAATGAGGCTTGCTCACTACCACGTGTGTTGCCTGTACCACCTGCGCAACAACAATGAGGCTTGCTCACTACCTCGTGTGTTGCCTGTACCACCTGCGCCACAACAATGAGGCTTGCTCACTACCTCGTGTGTTGCCTGTACCACCTGCGCCACAACAATGAGGCGTGCTCACTACCTCGTGTGTTGCCTGTACCACCTGCGCCACAACAATGAGGCGTGCTCACTACCACGTGTGTTGCATGTACCACCTGCGCCACAACAATGAGGCTTGCTCACTAGCTCGTGTGTTGCCTGTACCACCTGCGCCACAACAATGAGGCTTGCTCACTACCTCGTGTGTTGCCTGTACCACCTGCGCCACAACAATGAGGCGTGCTCACTACCTCGTGTGTTGCCTGTACCACCTGCGCCACAACAATGAGGCGTGCTCACTACCACGTGTGTTGCATGTACCACCTGCGCCACAACAATG
>WNWK01018583.1:0-39603 GCA_009830355.1 Cherax destructor
AGCACTATATTCTTAAACTTACCCCATACCTCTTCTACCCCACTGCCTATACTCTCACTAGCCCATCTGTCCTCCAACAGTTGTTTATATCTTACCCTAACCGCTCCTCCTTTAGTTTATAAATCTTCCTTTCTCTTACTTGCTGTTCCATTCTCCTTGTATCCCATCTACCTTTTACCTCACTGTAGCTACAATTAAAAATTATCTGATACATCCTGAAGTCTACCCAACAGTCTTTTATCTACCAATATGTAGTCCAACAAACTACTGTCATTTTGCCATACATCATACAGTGGTACCCGATTTTTAGGTTTTTTCATTCCAGAATGCTGTTAGTGCATTACCAACGAATTTATCTCCATAAGAAATGATGTAAAATAGACTAGTCTTTTAGACTTCAAAATACACTTACAAAAGCATTTAAAAATAAACTTACATAAAAGGGTGTGTTCGGGGACCATCGAGTGGGTACCACTGTATCTTGTACAGTGGACCCCGCCTAACGAACACCCCGGAAATCGTCAGTTATGTAAGTATAATATTGTAAGTGCTTGTGGAAGTGTATTTTTGGGGTCTGAAATAGACTAACCTACGTGACATTCTTTCTTAAGGAAGTAAATTGCTCGTAATGGCACTTGAGCAGGATTCTGGAATGAATTTTGTTCGTTAGGCGGGGGTCCACTGTATACTTATTTATCCTCTTTTTCTTAAAAATGTGTTACCTATAACCAAACCCCTTTCTATGCAAAGTTCAATCAAATGCTCCCCATTATCATTTACACCTGGTATCCCAAACTTACCTACCACACCTCTCTAAATGCTTCTCCTACTTTAGCATTTAGGTCCCTACCACGATTACTTCTCACTTGGCTCAAAAGTTCCTACACACTCGCTTAACATCTCCCAAAATCTCTCTCTCCCTCACAGTCCTCTCTTCTCCAGGTGCATACGCACTTATTATGACCCACTTTTCACATCCGACCCTTATTTTAATCCACATAATCCTTGAATTTATACATTTATGTTCCTTCTTCTCTCTCCATAACTGATCCTTCAACATTATTGCTACCAATTCCTTAGCTCTAACTCTCTCAGATACTCCTGACTTAATTCCATTTATTCTCCCCACTGAAACTGCCTACCCCCTTCAGCTTTGTTTACGCTTAGGGCCAGGACATCAACTTCTTTTCATTCATAACATTAGCAATCATCTCTTTCTTATCATCCCACTACATCCATGCACATTCAAATATCCCAATTTTATGAAGTTTTCCTTATCTTGTTTTAGTAATTTATACAGGAGAAGGGTTACTAGCCCATTGCTCCGGCATTTAGTCGCTTCTTATGACACGCATAGCTTACGGAGGAAGAATTCTGTTCCACTTCCCCGTGGAGATAAGCAGAAATAAAAAGAACAAGAACTAGGAAGAAAATAAAATAAAACCCAGAGAGGTTAGTATATACAGTGGACCCTGAGTAACGAACATCCCAAAATCGTACAATTATGTAAGTATAATATTGTAAGTGCTTGTGGAAGTGTATTTTTGGAGGTTTGAAATAGACTATCCTACGTGACATTATTCCTTAACCCTTAAATGGTCCAAACGTATATTTACGTTAGCTCGCCTAGTGCCCCGAATCTTTTGAAAAAAAAAAATTTTTTTATAGAAATGAAGAGCACAATTTTTAAGTGTTATAGGATAAAAAAAAATTGGGTCAGTAGTTACCGAGATATGAGGCGGAGAAGTTGGCACTGGATGCTCACCTGACAGCAACAGGAGTCCTGTCGCTTGAGAATTGTTGCCAATATACCTTTTTTCACTTTTTTATTATTTTATATAATTTTATGTTCTCATAATCACAATTTATAGTAGTTCTTGTGATTTCATAGCCAATCTGTGTTCTGACACTAATATTAGGTACTGAAATGTACTCAAATAATGATAATAATGATAGTGCATAAAAAATAATAATAATAATGATAGTGAATAATAATGATAATAATAATAATAATAGTGCATAATAATAATAATAATAATAATAATAATAATAATAATAATAATAAAAGATTTGTGTCGCTGCCTTATCTCATCTGATCTCCACTAATGACTCTGGTGACATTTCATGAGAGGGTGAGCCATAGTCTTATATCTTCTTATCAGTCCAGTAATTACAGTGATGCCATTTGACAGCTACATTGCTTCCCTTTATTTGTTACGCAAACCTGTCTGTCTGTCTGTCTGTATCTGTTTGTCTTTCTGTCTGTCTGTGTGTCTGTCTTTCTGTCTGCCTGTATGTCGTCTCCTTTCTGTCTGCTTGTCTCAGAGAGTAGCTCATGAACCAACTGGTATTACGCAGATCACACAATTTAACACTTTGTCTTGATTTTTTTAGTTATCCTAGGTAATTTACACTATGTATAATTGTATTTACGTAGTGTTCCTGTGAGATAGAGACAGAGACAGATAGATACAGACAGACAGACAGAGATAGACAGGCAATCAGGTACCCAGCTGACCAGCCAGCTGCTGGCCAGCCAGGTGGCCAACCAGCTGTTTGCCAGCCAGGTCCCCAGGCAGGCAGGCAGCCAGCTGGCCTGCCAGCCTGCCGACATCACTTTCCACTTCAAGGGGAGTGTTAATATGACATGACATCAGTGAATCTATGGTGTTTGCTGCAGTGTTTGCTCTAGCTGGCCCTCAATTTAACTGGTGCTCCTACAATGTACTAAATGGTCCCAGATATTTTAATATGGCGCACACCGAGTGTTAAGACCCATTCTATGCTGACCATTCATCTCAGGCCAATGTGCCAAATTTGGAGGCAGGAAAAAAAAAACGTAAAATACGTTTGGGGCAGTGGCAGTGCTAACGTAAATATACGTTGGACCATTTAAGGGTTAAGGAGTAAATCTCATTCGGTAATGGCACTTGAGCAGGCTTCTGAATGAAGTTTTTCGTTACTCGGGGTCCACTGTATATGCTTGTACATGCATGTGTAGTGTTACCTAAGTGTAAATAGAATATATTATTATTATTATAAATAATAAAGGCTGTGATTCACTTTAAAGTGATATTTGCTTTACAGTGGCGGTGTGGGACTGATCCACATATTAGCGAGTATTCCTTTACATACAGTGGACCCCCGAGTTTCGTAAGGTTCTTATTTCGTAAAGATCGTGTTTCGTAAGCTTTTCGATTTCGAGAATCGTAAAATGGCTCGTGTTTCGTAACGTACTAGACCTGTCCGCCTGCTCCGCGCCTGCGCAGGACGCCCGCCAGTGAGCGTTGTTTACCATTGAGGAACATTACCCAGCGCGCTCTTTCAAACATTCACAATACATTTGGTGTTTTTGGTGGTTTAGTGATTGCCACTGTGAAATAAGTCACCATGGGTCCAAAGAAGCTTCCTAGTGGCACCTCTGTGCTAAAGAGAGTGAGGAACACCATCGAAAGGAAGAAGGAGATTGTTGAAAAATATGAGAGTGGTGTATGTGTGGGTGAGCTTGTCAGGATGTACAACAAAAACACAATTTAGCAGGCATGCAGGGAGTGTAGCAGTCATGCAAGGAGTGTAGCAGGCATGCAGGGAGTGTAGCAGGCATGCAGGGAGTGTAGCAGGAATGCAAGGAGTGTAACAGGCATGCAGGGAGTGTAGCAGGAATGCAGGGAGTGTAGCAGGCATGCAAGGAGTGTAGCAGGCATGCAGGGAGTGTAGCAGGCATGCAGGGAGTGTAGCAGGCATGCAAGGGGTGTAGCAGGCATGCAAGGAGTGTAGCAGACATGCAAGGGGTGTAGCAGGCATGCAGGGAGTGTAGCAGGCATGCAGGGAGTGTAGAAGGCAAGCAAGGAGTGTAACAGGCATGCAAGGAGTGTAGCAGGCATGCAGGGAGTGTAGCAGGCATGCAGGGAGTGTAGAAGGCATGCAAGGAGTGTAACAGGCATGCAAGGAGTGTAGCAGGCATGCAGGGAGTGTAGAAGGCAAGCAAGGAGTGTAACAGGCATGCAAGGAGTGTAGCAGGCATGCAGGGAGTGTAGCAGGCAAGCAGGGAGTGTAGCAAGCATGCAGGGAATGTAGCAGGCATACAGGGAGTGTAGCAGGCATGCAAGGAGTGTAGCAGGCATGCAGGGAGTGTAACAGGCATGAAAGGAGTGTAGCAAGCATACAGGGAGTGTAGCAGTAGTGCAGGGAGTGAGGATTTTCCTTCCAAACACTAAGCCCTGCACCTGTCCTCCCTATCTTCCCGATGCCAGCAAGTCTCTTCAATAAAGGTAAGTAAATGTTATTTTAAATGTTTATTTCATTATTTATTTATAAATTTTAAATTGTATGTAGTATCTATGTGTGTTTTCTGTATGTAAAACTATAGTTATTCTTTAAAAAACAATTTTTTTTTGTGAATATTTTTGGATATCAGGAACGGATTAATTGTATTTACATTATTTCTTATGGGAAATAAGGCTTCGGATAACGTTTTTTCGGCTAAAGCTCTAGCTCCTGGAACGGATTAAGAACGTTAGCCGAGGATCCACTGTATTACTATTATTACTTGCTCGGGCATTGATACCTGGGATTTTACTGGAGAGATTCGATCCAATGGTTGAGAAAAAGTAATTTATCTTGTTAACTGTATCAATAGGTTGTAGTTGTGTTTCATTCGGTTTAGTTAGGACAATATCCCTAGTTTTTTCAGTTTGTGGATGCCCAGAATCTGAGAGAGTGTCTTCCAGATCTTTTTTATATTTCCTCTTGTTTCGGTGAATCTATTGGAGTACTACAATTGCTTAGCCTTTCTTATTAGTTTGGTGAGGACTGATGCATTATTTATTTATCATATACAGTAGAACCCCTGTATCCACGAATTCAGTATCCATGGTTTCAGTTACCCACGGTTTACTGTGGCCCAAAAATACCTCTTAATTTTGCATAATAATGGTCCCAAAGTGCAAAAGTAGAGAAAATGGCAGTTCTTCACAATCTAAGAGAAGCCCTGAAGTGCTTCCATCAGTGAAAAAGTGATAATTCTCCACTTATTGTGTATAATTTATCAATTAAACTTTATAATAGGTATGTATAGGATTTATATATAATACAGTGGACCCCCGAGTTTCGTAAACCCCGGAAATCGTACATTTATATAAGTATAATATTGTAAGTGCTTGTGGAAGTGTATTTTTGGGGGTCTGAAATAGACTAACCTACGTGACATTTTTCCTTAAGGGAGTAAATTCGTTCGGTAATGGCACTTGAGCAGACTTCAGGAGTGACATTTTTACGAAACTCGGGGGTCCACTGTATTTGCTACTATCTACGGTTTCGGTATCCATGGCAGGCCCTTGGAACGTATCCCTTGCAGATATGGGGGTCCTACCATATTCATATTCAACTTACGATATTTTCAACTTATGCTGTGTTCATCACAACGTAACCCCGTCATAAGTCAAGGAACAGCTATGTGCAGAAAGTTAAGATACCACCTCTAGCATAGTCATTAAGTAGAAGAAAACCCAGTGTCATCACTGTAAGGGGTGGTGGAGGGTTGGGGGGTGCCATAATGGTGAGTGTGAGGGGATACGTACCCGTCAGCGGTGCCGAGGGCAGCAGGTACGCCCCAGAGGAGAGTGCCATGGCTTGGGGTGCCGTCACAGTGGGTGTCATCAGAGGTGCCATGCTGACCGATGGTGTCATGAAGTACTGGGGTGCCAGGGGTATGCCTCGCAGTGCCTGGTTGGGTGCCACCATCCTGGTAGTGCCGGACACCACGCTCATGGGACTCGCCAAGGATCCTGCAGCACCGGTTAATGGAGATAATAACACAGTTAATTAACCTAACACATTATGTTAACCCATTAACTGTCCAAATGTAAATCTACGTTTTTACTGCCAGCGCTCGAAATATTTTGAATAATTTTTTTTTTTTTTAAATTAGAGGGCAATTTTCTGTGTGTAATAGATCCAAAATTTTGTTTAGAATCAGTACTTACCGAGACATAAGGCTGCGAAGTTGGCACTGGATGCTCACCTGATGGCAACATGGAGTCCTGCCGCTTGCAGAAATGTTACCAATATACATGTACCTTTTTTCTCGTTTTTTTTATTTATAGTATATTTTTTATGTTCAGATAATTACAATTTTAGTAGTTCTTGTGATTTCATAGCCAATGTTTGTTCTGACACTAATATTAGGTACTGAAATAGCACTCAAATAGTCACAAACACACTGACAGGTGAACATTTTCACCTGCCTTGGTTACCTACTATTGCCTAGAAATATATACAAAGTATTGATAGGTCCCAGCAATGTTTTAGACATGCTGGAGTATATATGAAACTCCTTGAAGCATGGTGTAAGACAAGTGTCACTCCACTGCTGACAGTGCAACAGTGGAGTGACACTTGATGATCGAGCACTGCCTTGGCTTTATTTGTTTTCACTGTTACACATAAACATATATGTCTGTCTAGCTCTGTCTCTGTTTATCTTTCTGTCTCTCTGTCTGCTTGTCTCTCTTTCTATCTCAGAGAGAGCCACTCATGAATCAACAGGTATTACACACGATGCAGTCGTTACGTCTGATTTCTGAACAAGTGAAAATACATATTATTTGCCAGTCATGATTATTATGCCTTATATCTACAAGCACAGTATAGCACTTTGAATTTTTTTGGGTTACACTATGTATAATAACTGTATTTATGTGTACCTGTGAGACAGAGACAGAGAGATAAAAAGAGATAACTAGAGACATAGACAGATACAGAGATAGACAGAAACAGAGATAGATACAGACAGACAGATGGAGATAGAGACAGCTGAAGTCAATCAGCCAGCCACCCAGCTTGCCGAACACGTATTACACGTTCCAGAATTGTTTCTCTTAACTTAGGACATAGGTTATAGGACATTCTGGCAGGATGACACTACCAGTGGTATCAAAATTGAAAGGATGTTGCACAAATGTTGCACATGGCTTATTATCGAGGTTTTTTTATATTTCTTCGACCACTTGTGACCACATCCATCTCAAAGCCACTAAACTCAAGGTCAATATCACTTTCCTCTTAAAAGGAGAGTGTTAATACATAAGTTAATCGCTGGTGTTTGCCACACTGTTTGCTCTAGCTGGCACTCAATTGAACTGGTGCTCCCACAAGGTGCTTAGTGGTCCCAGATTTTTTTAATACTGTGCACACCAAGTGTTAAGATCCATTTTATACTGACCAGGCATCTCAAGCCAATCGTGCTAAATTTGGAGGCTGGAAAAATAAAACGTTAATCTACGTTGCTAGAGTTAAGAACATGGATCTAGTTTGGACAGTTAAGGGGTTAATAACAGATTGATTTGGTTAAAACAAAAAATGCACATATCTACCCATCAAAGAAGAAGGGTAGGGATGCCACTATGCCAACCCTCTTGATCCAAGGAATTAAAGCCTTACTCTCCTTCCTTGGATCAAAATCAAATGAACCCCCCAGGTGGTGAAGAGCCCATGTGGGTGTAGCGCTTTGTGTACCTGGAGTCTGGTCGACCCCAGAGACGGTAATCTTCTCTGTTAGGAAGTGCGATGGTGCACCATTTGGGAAGCCCTGAAGCACAACCTGTGAAAGTAACTAACCTCAGTGATTTAATAATAATAATAATAATAATAATAATAATAATAATCATAATACTGCCTCTCCTCACTTAACAACGGAGTTCCATTCCTAAGACCATGTCGGTAAACGAATTCGTTGCTAAGCAAGGAGCATACTATAATGGTAGTGGGTTTGTGTCAACCATTTCTGTTATTGTTTTAATGTCACCTTTGCACCATTTATAACATTTCTGGTATATTTTTAAATGTTTATACAGTAGTGTACTGTATACTGTAATAAACAGAATAGAGGAAATCAGCTCTAATATACATTATTTAGGTATAAATATTGGTCAGAGAGCCCGCAGTAAGTCCGAGTTGTCAGTAAACGAGTACGTCACTAAATGAGGATAGGCTATAATAATAATAATAATAATAAAAACAACTACAGTGGTCCCTCGGTTTTCGTGCATCTCCAAACTCGAACATTTATGTAAGTGTATTTTCGTAAGTGCTGTTGCAAGTGTATTTTTGGGGGTCTGAAATAGACTAACCTACGTGACATTATTTCTTAAGGAAGTAAATTCGTTCGGTAATGGCACTTGAGCAGCATTCTGGAACAAATTTTCGGCGAAAACCGAGGGACCACTGTATGTATAATTGTAACCAGGCTCCTCTAGTCTTTGAACTTCCTACATACAGAGGTCTTTTACACAGATATAGGACCCTTGTATGACCTGAGTTCAGGTCAGCAGTTCAGGTCACTGGCACCTGGCTTGTCCTCACTTCTACGATGACCTGAGTTCAGGTCGCTGGCACCTGGCTCATCCTCACTTCTGCACTGACCTGTTTACCGTCCACACTTATGACCTGACTGCTGTAATCCACATGGTCAATAAACCTGTACCCAGTCGGTGGTACACGTGTTGTTGCCTGCAGGTCTTCCTGACCTGCCAGCTACCAAGGTAATGCTCCTGCATTTAGGTGCATTGTTATGTAAGTGCTATTAAACAACCCAATATGACCTAGTACAGGTCGGCCATCACTAATCCGGCATCATTGGGACCTGTAGTGTGTTGGATAAGCGAGTTTGCCAGATTACAGTGGTTAGGTTAGAACACACTTAATTAGCCTATATCAATAGACTCTTTCTGCTACATCTTCCTCATTTTCATCACTGCTTTCTCCTCCATTGGCTTGCTGCTGTGGATTTACAACCATCTGCACAATTTGTGACTCAGTATAATGATGAAATCTGAGTCAGTATAATGATTTGAGTCAGTATAATAATGAAATTTGAAATTGTGCTAATCGAAATTAGTGCCGGATTACCGATGGAACCGGATAACTGATTGCTGGATTAGCGATGGCCGACCTGTACAACCTATTGCAACCTAGTATGACCCAGTGCAACCTAGTATGACCCAGTGCAACCTAGTACAACCCAGTATGTCCTAGTGCAACCTAGTATGACCCAGTATGTCCCAGTGCAACATAGTACGACCCAGTACAGTGGACCCCCGGAAATCGAACAGCTCCCAACTCGAACTATTCTGTAAGTGTATTTTAGTAAGTGCTTTTGTAAGTGTATTTTTGGGGGTCTGAAACGGACTAATCTAATTTACATTCGTCCTTATGGGAACAAATTTGTTCGGTAAAGGAACTAGAACAGCATTCTGGAACGAATTATGTTCGATTTCCGGGGTCCACTGTATGTCCCAGTGCAACCTAGTATGACCCAGTATGGCCCAGTGCAACCTAGTACAACCCAGTATGTCTCAGTGCAACCTAGTACGACCCAGTATGTCCCAGTGCAACCTAGTATGACCCAGTATGTCCCAGTGCAACCTAGTACGACCCAGTATGTCCCAGTGCAACCTAGTATGACCCAGTGCAACCTAGTACGACCCAGTATGTCCCAGTGCAACCTAGTATGACCCAGTATGTCCCAGTGCAACCTAGTATGACCCAGTGGAACCTAGCACGACCCAGTATGACTTGGTACAACTGTTGGAAGTGCACCAAAACAACTGTTTCAATAATAATAATAATAATAATACAATGACAATAATACTACTAATAAAAAACTGTAAACATTATAAAAATAATAGTACAGTGGTACCTCGACTTACGTTGTTATCATCTTACGTTATATTCGATATCCGTTACTTATAACGTAAGAAATTTGAATGCGACATCCGTTGATTGATTCGTCTTACGCCTTTCGTACCGGACCTGTCCGCTTGGAGCCCAGCTGAGCGCGCACTCCAGGGAGCGTCAGTGTGCTATTGTTTACAAGCGAGAGCGACCACCCACCCACACCCACGCATTAATACCAGTATATTGTCATTATTCCACTGTTTTTAGTGCTTGCAACTGCTAAATAAGCTACCATGGGTCCAAGGAAAGATCCTAGTGCTAAGCCTGTGGCAAAGAGGAACAGAAATATATGTACGATAGAAGTGAAGGAGATAATAGAAAAATATGAAAGTGGAGTGCGTATCAGTGAGCTGGCCAGGCTGTATGGTAAACCCTATTCTACCATCTCTACCATTGTGGATAAGAAATATTTAAGTAAAATCAAGGAAGCTGTTGTTGCAAAGGTGCATCTGTGATCACAAAACACAGACCACAAGTGCTGGAAGATGTGGAAAGGTTGTTGTTGGTGTGGATCAACGAGAAACAGTTAGCAGGAGATACTGTTTGGAGGAATAATATGTGAAAAAGCAAGGCAGTTGCATGATGATCTCCTTAAGAAAATGCCTGCAACGAGTGAAGTGAGCGAATTTAAAGCCAGCAGAGGCTGGTTTCAAAAATTTAAGAAGCGTACTGGCATACATAGTGTTGTGAGGCATGGTGAGGGAGCCAGTTGTGACAAAAGTGCGGCTGAAAAATATGTGCCTGAATTCCAGGAGTACATAGAGGCTGAACAATTCCTCCCCCAACAAGTGTTTAATTGTGATGAAACAGGCCTGTTTTGGAAGAAAATGCCCAACAGGACCTACATTACTCAGGAGGAAAAGGCACAGCCAGGACATAAGCCTATGAAAGACAGGCTAACTTTGATGCTTTGTGCCAATGCCAGTGGTGATTGCAAAGTGAAGCCTTTACTAGTGTATCTTTTGAAAATCCCAGTGTTTGGCAGATGCGGTGTCAGCAAGTCTAACTTGTGTGTGATGTGGAAGTCTAACAAAAGGCTTGGGTCACAAAGGACATTTTCTTAGATTGGTTCAATGAAGTGTTTGGCCCCAGTGTGAAGAAATATCTATTGGACAATAATTTGCCACTTAAGTGCCTCCTGATAATGGACAATGCTCCTTGTCATCCTCCAAACTTGGTAGAAAATTGTGGAGGAGTTTAAATTCATCAAAGTGAAGTTCTTGCCCCTAATACCACTCCTCTCCTCCAGCCCATGGACCAGCAGGTCATTTCCAACTTTAAAAAACTCTATACAAAGCAATGTTTCAAAAGTGCTTTGATGTGACCACAGACATGAACATAACCCTAAGAGAATTTTGGAAAAAACATTTCCATATGCTGCATTGTGTACACCTTATAGGTAAGGCTTGGGAGGAGTGACTACCAGGACTTTGAACTCTGCCTGGAGAAAATTGTGGCCAGACTGTGTCCTAGAGAGGGATTTTGAAGGTTTTGGGGCTGAGCCTCAGAACCCTGAGCCTGAGCCTGAGCCTGTTTTGGAAGAAATTGTGGAATTGGGCAAGTCTTTGGGGTTAGAGGTGAGTGGTGAGGATGTGGAACAGTTGGTGGAGGAGCACAAGGAAGAGCTAACCACTGAAGATCTGCAAGGCTTCAACAGCAACTGGAACAAGAGAGCAGAGGTCAGGACAATGGTTCAGATGAGGAGGAGGAGGTGGAACAAAAATGGAAGAATGTGCCTTCTTCAAGGATTAAGGACATTTGTGGAATGTGGAGCAAGGTGCAAGCATTTATGGATGAATATCACCCTAACCATGCTGTTGCAGGCCGTGCTGGCAACCTGTACAATGACACTGTGGTGTCCCACTTCAGGGATGTTTTAAAGAATCGCCAGACACTGAGCTCCTGGACAAATTTGTTGTTAGAAAGAGGTCCAGTGACTCTCAAGCTGGTCCTAGTGGCATTCAAAGAAAAGGCCAGTAACCCCAGAAAAGGACTTGGTACCTGCAGTGTTAATGGAAGGATTCCCCTTCAAACACTACATACTACTCCACCTTCTCCCTCCTCCGTCCTCCACACATCAACAACTCTTCAATAAATGTAAGTGACATGTTATTGTACAATATTTGCATGTGTATTTATGTATTCTTTATTAAATTATTTATTATTTAATGTCCAAAAGTTCTAAAAAATATTTTATTTAACTACTTTTGGAAGTCTTGGACGGATTAAATTTATTTCCATTATTTCTTATGGGGAAAATTGATTCGTGTTACGATTGTTTCGTCTTATGAAATGCCCTCTCTGACGGATTAAAATCGTAAGTCGAGGTACCACTGTAATTTTTAAACATTTATCTATCTATTTTGACAGAAAAACAAGAGGGTCAATATGAAGAAAAAAATACAAATTTCTTAACCCCAGCAGTGGTAAGTGACAAAAGGAATATGAAGAAACACATTGACCATCATTCAGTCAACTGTTGTTTGTAATCCCCCATGCTGGGATTTAAAGGGGATTAATGATGTAGTATCTGGGAAAATGTGTATTATGACTACTACTACTACCACCACCACCACCACTACTACTACCACTGCCACCACTACTACTACCACCACCACTACTACTACTACTACTACTACTACTACCACCACCACCACTACTACTACCACTGCCACCACTACTACTACTACCACCACTACTACTACTACTACGACCACCACCACTACTACCACCACCACCACTACTAATACCACCACCACCACCACTACTACCACCACCACGACTACCACCACCACCACTACTACTACACCACCACCACCACTACTACCACACCACCACTACTACGACTGCTACTACTACCACCACCACTACTACCGCCACCACTACTACTACCACCACCACCACCACTACTACTACCATCACCACTACTACTACCACAAATACTACTAAACTAATACTTCCACA
Organism: Cherax destructor; assembly: GCA_009830355.1. Lineage (NCBI taxonomy): Eukaryota > Metazoa > Arthropoda > Malacostraca > Decapoda > Parastacidae > Cherax > Cherax destructor. The sequence continues at coordinate 12,700 of WNWK01018583.1, forward strand.
ACTACTACCACTACTACTACTATACAATCACTACTACTACATAAGAACATAAGAAAAAAGGAACACTGCAGCAGGCCTACTGACCCATGTGAGGCAAGTCCATCACTCCCCGGCTTAGACCCGACCACCTGGAGTTAACTACTACTACTACCACCACTACTACTACTACCACTTCTACTACTACCACTTCTACTACCACCACTACTACTACTACTACCACTACTACTACCACCACCACTACTACTATTACCACTTCTACTACCACCACCACTACTACTACTACTACCACCACTACTACTACTACCACCACTACTACTACTACCACTACTTCTACCACCATGCTCACTACTACTACTATCACCACTACCACACTCTGCTCCACCACTGCTACTGCTGCTCCACAGCTACTCCACTAATGCCACTGCTCAACTCCACTGCTACTACTACCACTGCCACTAATGCCACTGCTGCTGCTCCACTGCTGCTGCCACTGCTACTGCTGCCCAGCTACTGCCACTGCTGCTGCTACTGCTCTACAGCTACTGCCACTGCTCTCCCACTAATACCACTACTCTACTACTGCTCTACTACTCATTCTGCCACTACTACTACTACTACTACCACCACTAATACCACTACTACTACTACTACTACCACTAATACCACTACTACTACTACTACTACCACCACTAATACCACTACTACTACTACTACCCCTAATACCACTACCAGCCTTGTCTGGAGACAACATAACCTGCAGGACATGTAATAGAGACAGTGTCGTCCACAACACAACAAGGAGCAGCTGGTAATATTTCCACCTGGACGACCATCAACAAACTTACTCTCAATATGGACAAGATCTTAATGTTGCTCAGCAGTAGTGCTCAAAATGCTCAGTCTAACATAGAAATAAGTGATGCCGGAAATATCTATAATAAAGACATCCATATGTTACACATCTGCCTAATTCTTCATCAGGAGAGTTAGTGTTATCAAGGTTGTTAACACATCAAGGTGATGGGTAGTTCTCAGTGATATATTGACTGTTCTAACATTCAACACACATCTCAGAAAGTTTCCAAAACTGTGAACATTGCATCAACACCATGCTACCATGCTACCATGCTCCTCAAACAACATTACTCATTCTCTACTACTCTCTAATCTACCTCTACCTCACTTGTGGTATCAGTGCCCAGCGATCTACTTGTAAAACACCTTGCTACCTATCATCAATCACTGCTGCACATGTATCATCAATCAATGCTGCACATGTATCATCAATCACTGCTGCACATGTGTCATCACTGCTGCACATGTGTCATCACTGCTGCACATGTGTCATCACTGCTGCACATGTGTCATCACTACTGCACATGTGTCATCAATCACTGCTGCACATGTCATCACTGCTGCACATGTGCATCAATCACTGCTGCACATGTGTCATCAATCACTGCTGCACATGTGTCATCAATCACTGCTGCACATGTGTCATCACTGCTGCACATGTGTCATCACTATTGCACATGTGTCATCAATCACTGCTGCATGTGTCATCACTGCTGCACATGTGTCATCACTACTGCACATGTGTCATCACTGCTGCCCAGTCACGGTATTGTGACTTTTTGGTCTTCACGAGTCACTTGTAAGAATAACCAGGTTCCACACACAACACACACATATTATTGAAAGATCTTAATTTACTCAACATACAAGCAATAAACACCTATTGTGCATCTTACATATACAGGACACTTAAACCATCATGAACCCAGTGCTCTGACTCTTCCTGGAGAGCTGCAACACAACACAGACACCATACAAGAAACAAGTACAGTAAGGCATTCTGCTAATATGGCGATTTCAAATTATGACCAAAACTTGCTATACGGCTCCCCATGTCTTTCTAATATGGCGCGCCCCACCCGGTTTGTTTATACAGTGGTACCTCGAGTTATGATATTTTTTCGTTCGAGAATGATGTTCAAGTGCCATTACCAAACGAATTTATCCCCATAAGGAATAATGTAAAATAGACTAGTCCTTTTACACCCCCAAAAATATACTTACAAAAGCATTTAAAAAAATAAACTTACATAAAAGGGCGATTTTGGGGACCATCGTAACTCGAGGTACCACTGTATTCTCTGTGAGCACATCTCTCTATTATGTCTGGAAACTTTCCAAAATTTCAACTGTTTTAAAGTTATTGCATATTTTATATGTACAGTGGTCCCTCGGTTTTTGCCGAAAATTCGTTCCAGAATGCTGCTTAAGTGCCATTACCGAACGAATTTACTTCCTTAAGAAATAATGTCACATAGGTTAGTCTATTTAAGACCCCCAAAAATACACTTGCAACAGCACTTACAAAAATACACTTACATAAATGTTCGAGTTTGGAGATGCACGAAAACCGAGGGACCACTGTACAGTGGACCCCCGAGTTTCGTAAAAACTTCACTCCTGAAGTCTGCTCAAGTGCCATTACCGAACGAATTTACTCCCTTAAGGAAAAATGTCACGTAGGTTAGTCTATTTCAGACCCCCAAAAATACTTTTCCACAAGCACTTACAATATTATACTTACATAAATGTACGATTTCCGGGGTTTACGAAACTCGGGGGTCCACTGTACTCTGATAATTATACTTATGTGTACCTGTACCTAAATATACTTACACACTGTGCTGGCATGCAGGTACACATTAAAATCACTAAGAGTGTCCCTCTAGTCTTAATGCCATAGTAATAATACTAATACAGTGGACCCCCGGCTAACGAACACCCCGGAAATCGCTAATATGAAACAGTGGAACCCGGTTAACAAAAAAATTCATTGCAGAAGCCTGCTCAAGTGCCATTACGAGCAATTTACTTCCTTAAGAAAAATGTCATTTAGGTTAGTCTATTTCAGACCCCCAAAAATACACTTCCACAAGCACTTACAATATTATACTTACATAATTGCACAATTTCCGGAGTGTTCGTTAACCGCGGTTCCACTGTATAATATTGTAAGTGCTTGTGGAAGTGTATTTTGGGGTCTGAAATAGACAACCTACGTGACATTATTTCTTAAGGAAGTAAATGATGTAATGCACTTGAGCAGGCTTCTGGGATGAAGTTTTTTCGTTAGCCGGGGGTCCACTGTAGTACGTAATAATAATCACTCTTGGGCACATTAAATGTCTTATTTTATGTTAAGATAGACATTTTCATTAATTCATCTATGATATTTTCTTCAAAATTATATAGGAAACACATTACATACCATATAAACATGATTCACCCACAACACTAATAAATTTCACATAAATATTATTACAGTGGACCCCGGATTTCATACTTAATCCGTTCCAAAAGGTCGTTCTAAATCCAAAAAGTATGAAAATCGAAGTATGTAATATTTCCCATAAGAAATAATGTAAATACAATTAATCCATTCCAGACACCCAAAAATATTAACAAAAAATACATTTTTTAAAGAATATAGTTTTACATACAGAAAACAATGAGAAATAAATATAAAGCACTAATTTTAATGATAAATGAACATTACATACCTTTATTGAAGACTTTTGTTGGCGTATTGAAGAAGGCGAGGAGGGTAGAGGGAGTCAAGGTTATTGTTTGGAAGGGGAATCCCCCTCCATAAGGACTTCAGGTATCAATGCCCTCTCTGAGGTTACATCCCTTCTTTGTCTTTTACAGCCTTCGCTGGCCTTAAATTCACTAACAGCAGCACTCGTTCCAGGCATTTTCTTTACGAGGTCCACATGCAACTGCCTTGCTTTTTTGCAAATGATCGACTCCACAACACTATCTCCCGCTAACTGTTTTTCGTTGATCTTCACCAACAACAACTTTTCCACATCTTCGATTGTTTGTGATCTGTTTCATTAGCATATTTACCCCTTTTGCAACTTAGCTTCCTTGATTTCTACTCTCTTTATCAAAGGGCTGGCACTAGGAACTTTCTTTGGGCCCATGGTGGCTTATTTCACAGTCACAATCAATAAACAAGCACAAAAATTGTAAAAAGTTTTGGATGAATGCTCACTCAACCAGTGACAGAGCCAGACTGAGACACATACGCATGAGAGTGGCGGCGTCTTGGGGGGTGGGTGGACGCGTCTGATAAGTACGATTTCCGGATGGAGGTACGAAATCCAGACCAAAATTTTGCCCAAAAAAGTATTCTATGGGATGGGTCCTACACAGATGACAGCAAGGAAATGCGTGAGGTACTAAAGTCCCAGTATGACTCAGTTTTTAGCGAGCCGCTAACCAGACTGAAAGTCGAAGACCTAAATTAATTTTTTATGAGAGTGCCCCAGAACTTGGCAGATGCATGCCTATCTGACATTACCCTGACGCCAAATGACTTTGAAAAGGCAATAAATGACATGCCCATGCACTCCGCTCCAGGCCCAGACTCATGGAACTCCATGTTCATCACGTGCTTTTAACATCCTATGGAGAGGGAGCATGGTCACTGGGGTCGCCGCACAGTTACTAAAAAAAATAGACATAGCCCCACTCCACAAAGGGGGCAGTAAAGCAATAGCAAAGAACTACAGGCCAATAGCGCTAACGTCCCATATCATAAAAATCTTTGAAAGGGTTCTAAGAAGCAAGATCGCAACTCATCTAGATACCCATCAATTACACAACCCAGGGTAGCATGGGTTTAGAGCAGGTCGCTCCTGTCTGCCCCAACTACTGGACCACTACGACAAGGTTCTGGATGCTCTAGAAGACAAACAAAATGCAGGTGTTATATACACAGACTTTGAAAAAGCCTTTGACAAGTGTGACCATGGTGTAATAGCACACAAAATGCATGATAAAGGAATAACAGGAAAAGTGGGTAGATGGATCTATAATTTCCTAACAAGTAGAACACAAAGAGTAGTAGTCAACAGACAGGGATATAAGCCACAGTGCCGTGTCTTCCTTTGCAGATGACACCCGAATCTGTATGACAGTGTCCACCATTGAAGACACTGCAAGACTCCAAGCAGACATAAACCAAATCTTTAAATGGGCTGCAGAAAACAATATGAAGTTCAATGATGAGAAATTTCAATTACTCAGATATGGAAAACGTGAAGAAATTAATATCTCACTCATTGGAGTACAAAACAAATTCCAACCACACAATAGAGCGAAAAACTAATGTCAAAGACCTGGGAGTGATCATGTCAGAGGATCTCACCTTCAAGGACAATAACACCGTAACAATCGCATCTGCTAGAAAAATGACAGGATGGATAATGAGAACCTTCAAAACCAGGAATACCAAGCCCATGTTGACACTTTTCAGGTCGCTTGTTCTATCTAGGCTGGAATATTGCTGCACACTAACTGCACCTTTCAAGGCAGGTGAAATTGCTGACCTAGAAAATGTGCAGAAAACCTTCACGGCACGCATAACTGCGATAAACCACCTCAATTACTGGGAACGCTTGAAGTTCCTAAACCTGTACTCCCTAGAACGCAGGCGGGAGAGATACATTATTATATACACATGGAAAATTCTCGAGGGATTAGTACCAAACTTGCCCACGAGAGTCACTCCCTACGAAAGCAAAAGACTCGGTAAGCAATGTAACATCCCCCCAATGAAAAGCAGGGGTGCCACTAGCACGTTGAGAGACAACACAATAAGTGTCAGGGGCCCAAGACTGTTCAACTGCCTCCCAGCATACATCAGGGGGATTACCAACAAACCCCTGGCTGTCTTCAAGCAGGCACTGGACAGGCACCTAAAGTCGGTACCTGACCAGCCAGCTGTGGTTCGTACATTGGACTGTGTGCGGCCAGCAGTAACAGCATGGTTGATCAGGCTCTGATCCAACATGAGGCCTGGTCACAGACCGGGCCACAGGGGCGTTGACCCCTGGAACTCTCTCCAGGTATACTCCAGGTACGATATTCAGACTGTACGAAAACCAGGGGTCCACTGTACAGTAGAACCCCGAGTAACGGTCTGTCCGAATAACGATTTTTTCGTGTAAAGGTTGCTTTTTACAGTCAATATTTTTCTCGTGTAGAGGTTTTTACTCGTGTAGCAGTCCGTACCAGACCTGTCCGCCTGCCTGCGCTTGCACGCCTTGCCACGCAGGACGCCAGTCTAGCGTTGTTTACACTTGAGTGAACAATACCCAGCGCGCTCTTTCAAACATTCACAATACATTTGTTGTGTTTATTGGTGGTTTAGTGATTGTCACTGTGAAATAAGTCACCATGGGTACAAAGAAGCTTCACAAGTCGATAAATTGTAGCATTAACAGTGTAGCAATGGAAATAAGTCACTCTGACTTTTTTGGGTTATCCTAGGTTTTCTACACATATGCTGCTATGTATGATAATCTATGTATAACTGGATTTGTGTATACCTGAATAAACTTACTTACTTAAGTAAGTTAAACGATTAATCGATAGAAAATGACGACAAGAAACTTAACTTCTACAATGTTTGAGGAATAGTATAGGGACACTGACAAGAGCGCCACCCTCTGCCACCATCTCCTCCAAGGTAAGTGTAAATTTATTTCGTTGCAGATTGCAGATTACATAGGTATTGGTAGTTACAATGTAAATTGAGTGCAAGGAGAGCCACTGACATGCCATGGCATTAGGGGCAGCTTATTCTAGTAACTTAAAGACTATGTACTTAATATTAGAGAAATTTATTGAGTTTATTCTAGTTAAAAATTGTTTTCAAAATTACAATATGATGAAATTTTACTGTTTAAATTATTATATAATGATATTAGATTGTTACAGTAATGGTAATATGGAATTGAGATTAACTTAAGGAAAATAACATTGAGCATTTTTGACATTAACTTATAATATGAGTACAGTGGTACCTCGACTTACGATGGTCCCCAAACTCACCCTTTTATGTAAGTTTATTTTTTTAAATGCTTTTGTAAGTGTAATTTTGGGGGTCTAAAAGGACTAGTCTATTTTACAACATTTCTTAAGGAGATAAATTCGTTTGGTAATGGCACTTGAACAGCATTCTGGAATGAAAAAATATCGTAAGTCGAGGTACCACTGTATTTAGTTTTGACTGAGTAGGGGGTAACATAATAGTAACATATTATTAAAAATTGAGATTACGTATAGGAAAGTAATAATGAGCATTTTTCAGAGTAGTTTATAGTATGATCATTTAGTTTTGGGTGAGTAGGTGGTTTTTGAGATGAGTCTTAAAAGTACAGTGGTACCTCGAGTTACGATATTTTTTCGTTCGAGAATGCTGTTCAAGTGCCATTACTAAACGAATTTATCCCCATAAGGAATAATGTAAAATAGACTAGTCCTTTACACTCCCAAAAATATACCTTTATAACTTAAAAGCATTTAAAAAAATTATAAATATTACATAAAAAAGGAAGCATGATTTTGGGGTTTTATAGGGCCACTGACAGCATATGCCGTATCGAGCCCTGCCGTCCAACACTCGGAGAAGGAACCTCGACCAAAGTGGAAGGATGTTAGACTAATAACTGTGTATTATATGTCCTTAATGTGCCCTGAAGCCAGCAAGAATGTGCAGGTACAGGCCAATATTTCCTGACGGTCTGGAGGATCAAACCCCTCCCCATTAAGAAGGAGAGGTAGGATTAAAGATTGCACCCCAAACATGTGCAATGCCGCATGGAGAACAGTCCGTGCAGAGTGATAACGTGGGCACCACAGTAGGAAGTGTTCCACCATCTTAGGCTGTGAGGGACACCATGGGCAGTACGGAGAGTCCATCATTCGAAGGCAGTGTAGATGAGCCGCCAGTCGTGAGTGCCCAACCCGGAGGCGAGTCAGTGCAACATCCACTGAGCGATTGGGATGGCGAGCCCAAGGGCTGGGGACATTGAAAGATCGGACAGAACTCAGTGCCGAAGTAGAGAGGGAGCGTACCAGTTCCTTCTGCCACAAATGACGGATTTCCTTCCAAACAGTCCTTGTGAAATCACTGCGGCCCAGTGCAAGAGAGGTAATGGTAGGAAGTGCATGTGCGAGGGAGGCTGCATGACCGGCCACTTCATTGCCCCGAATGCCAACATGGGCAGGTACCCACTGAAGGGAGATGCTCCAACCTGGACTTCGCAAAAAACGTAGGATAAGAGACTGCACAAAAGTGCTAGGGAAGATTGGGAATCAGATAAGAGAACCAAAGGCTGAGGAGGGAGGTGAGCAAGGACAAAAACCAAGGCCTGATGAGCAGGGTCTAACCGCAAGGTTTGACACAGCAAAGAATGCAGCAGAAGAAGTAGAAGGGGGGGAATTTCGTGCTGAGCCGTCCGTGTAGATGGAGAAGGAAGAACCATATGTGACAGCATGAAACTCTTCAAAGAGAATTGCAGTTATCTGGGGGAGCTTCCTGTTCCTAGAAGGCCAATCCAGGTGGATGTACTATGTCAGGTCCATCCAGGGGGGGACCGGGGAGTGAAGAGGGGAGGGAGTCACCACTGGTGCAGGGAGTGAAAGGTAGGTCAAGGAACGTTGAGCCCTGGCCACAAAGGAAGGCTGAACCAAATGTGGGGGGATGGAGGCTGCCTCCCACACTCGTGGGGAGAGGCAGCATGGGTGAGTACAAGGCAGAGAGGCCATATGATGGAGCCGTAAGCAGTTCCTTGCCATTCTCATTGACGAGAGGGGGACTATCCCAGACTCTGCTTCCAAGGCTGCAATGGGAGTAGAGGGGAACGCCCCCAGCATACTGTGGATGGCCGAATTCTGGAGAACATCCAGGCGGTGAAGAGAGGAGGAAGAAGCCGAGCCATACACCTCACTTGCATAGGTGAGTTTGCTGCGAACCATAGCTGTATAAAATTTAAAGAGGAGGTCTCGATCCGCCCCCCACTTAGTGCCAGAGATCCGGCGCATGAGTGCAGTGCGGTGTGCACATGAGAGGTGGAGGGCTATTATGTGTTTCCTGCACATCAAGAGTGGTGCATCCAAAGTGACACCCAACCATCTATGAGAAGAGACCAAAGGGAGTGGTGTCTGACCCAATGAAACAGATGGAAGAGTAGAGAGGCGTCGTCTAGTAAAACATAAGAGCCGGAACTTGGCGACACTAACCTCCAAACCCCAGGTGGCAGCCCATGATATTATGCACTGTAGGCCATGCTGAAGTTTTTTTTGTGCAGCCAGCAAAGTAGTGGCACCGTACATAAGGGCCACATCATCTGCATACACCAGGGTATGCACGCCCTGTATGGAAGGGAGATCCGACATTAATACAGAAAAAAGGAGAGGACTAAGAACGGATCCCTGGGGCACTCCCCGGTATATAGGACGGGGTGAGGACATCGTGCCACCTACTGCAACCCGGAAGGTTCGCCCTTGTAAAAAGTTGCGCATCCAATGGAGGGGGGCTCCTGCCAGCCCCATGCGAGCTAGCTTAAAAAGTATCGCCGTGTGGGATGCAGAATCAAATGCTCCACGCAGATCCAAAAAGGCAGCCAGAAGGAACTCCCGGCTTTCGAATGAAGTATGCACTAACTGCACAAATTGAAGCAAAGAGTCGAGGGTGGATCGACCCTTACGGAAGCCACTCTGGTTTTCAGGTAAGAGGCCATGTTCCTCAGTCCACCATGAGAGACGGGTGACCACCAGTCTTTCCAACACTTTACCCAAGCAGGGCAGTAAAGCAATGGGTCAGTAAGAGTCTGGTTGGGTACTATTATCTTTGCCTGGCTTCAGAATCGGAACCAGGAGAGAGTGCTTCCACGCATCAGGGAAAACTCCTTGAGACCAGCTGGCATTGAAAACCTCCAGCATGGCATCTGTACAAGAGGGGAGTAGATGCAGTGAGAATGAATAAGGTATGTTATCCTCCCCAGGAGAAGAACGGGAAGAAAGCTGGGAGAGTGCCCGCTGTAGTTCATGAGAACTGAAGGGAGATGCCAGCACCTGGCAGTCAACCTCGGGTACTACAGGGGGCAGAGGACCCCATTTGATCACCTTAGAAGGTAGAGTGGGGGGGGGGAAGAGCAAACTTAGGCCCAAAGAAACTAGCAAACAATTCCGCTTTATCCTGAGGGAAGAGTGGCGTTGCACCATCCCACTGTGCCCACGCCTTTCGACGGGCCTTCACTGCCTGGAGGCACTCATCATTCCACCACGGAACCCAGGGGTGAGAACGGGAGAAGCTCCCAGAAAGACGAAATGAATGGAAGTCTGCCTCTAACATGGCCCCTTGAAGGGATGCAATGACATCGTCCAACAGAGAGTCTTGAGGCAGGCTATAATCAAAGAGTGTGTTACTGTAACTCGTCCAACTAGCCTGAGTGGTTTTCCACCGTGGACGAATTGCCGTCACTGGCACTGTTGGGGCTCCATTGGTAGATACAGTGACAGGGAGATGATCACTTCCCATGAAGGGGCCTACAGAAACAATGGCTGTAGTGAAATACCCACACCCAAGAACGAGGTCCAGGGTAGAAGCTTGCCCTGTGTAAGGATCCACTCTAGTCTTCAATCCTGGTGGTGTGAGCAACGAAAGGGGAGATGTGAGGAGGGCTTGGAACAAGACCCTACCTGTGGGATTCATGGCCCCCAAAGAAATGGATGGCTCCCAGAAATGGTGCCTAGCATTGAAATCCCCTATGACAAGTGCAGAACCACTGAGTTGCCCAAAGTAATGGGTAAACTCACTCTGTGTTACTGACCTGCCTGGATTGTAAATCAGGAGGAAGGTGCATCGCTGAGTGCCCAAGGCAACGCGCACAGCTAGAGTTTCTAACACCCCATTCTCATAGGTTCGGAGGGAAAGGATCATATTCTGGAGCCGGCTACACACCAGAAGAGCTAGGCCACCACCACCCCTTTCAAGGCGATCCCAACGATAAACAGTGAAACCCGACAGCCGAACAGAATGACGAGGACGTAACCATGTCTCGGAGAGGCCCACCATGAGTGGCTGTACCTCAGCCAGATACTTCTGGAGGTCTGGGAGCTTTCCCAATATGGAACGAATGTTCCAGAGAAGAAAAATAGAGGAGTGGGAGTGAGTCACGTGTGTGAACTAAGAAGCCCAAAGAGGCGAGGGAGAACCGAGAGACATGCAGTCATAAAAGAGGTGCCCTGTAGGAAGGAGTGAAGCACTTCCTCCACCAAATGGAGGACAGGACGAAGAAATGAAGCCCAGGCAGGCGAGAGTGAAACATCGGAACCATCAATAGCGAAGGGTCCTGAGACAGTGGCAGGCTGGGGTTGAGGAGAAATGGAGGGGGAGGGACTTCTGTGAGGAGTGAGGCACTGGGTCAGGCAAGAGGTCCATTTGGACAAGGGGGGGTACCAAACTGCGAGTTGATTTTGAAGCTGCACCACCTTGACGGGAGGATATGTGTCGTGAACGAGGAGGAGCATGAGCAATAACTTCCGCAGTGGAAGCCGGATCTGAAGACACCTGAAGATGATGTTGCCCCGGAGGTGGAGAATCCTCTGAAGGTAGGGAGAGTTCTGCAAGAGCTGCAAAACGGTTTGAAACAGGGATATTAGTCCTCACAGCTGCGGAGAACAGGTGGCCCAGCCGCACTGGTGCTGGAAAGAAGCCCTTAGTGGGGGGCGCTGGAGACGAAGGAGGCAAGGGCTGACGAACTGTGACTGGCTTTACAGACCGCATCCTGGAGTTACATTCATCGAGGGAAAGGGATTGGGCCCTGGCTGAGTTTACCAAATCAAGAGCCTGGCGATATGCTGGGCAAGACCGGGATGTGACTTTGTGGACCCCTTTACAAAAATAGCATGAGGCTGGGCGAGTACAGGCAACACCGTCTTTGACTGCTGGGTGAAACCCACTACAGTTTGCACACCTAACCTTACCATGGCAGGACAACTCTCCATGCCCAAAAAGGAAACATTTCCAACACCGAAGAAGAGGAAAAGTATATGGAAGGACAGGAAACCTTAGATTGCCAAAAATTACAAATTTTGGGAGAGCACCTGAGAAACATACACGAACCATACGAGACGGGGCAGGACGAGTCGAGAGGCTCCAAACCTCTCGCAAACCTAAGTCATCCCCCCACTCAAAACCAACTCAGAATGGATCTCCTCATCTGAGAGGGATGAGGAAATCGGTCCAATTCTACCATAACAACAACCAGCAGCAAGGATTGAGGAGCGGACCTCCCAGCAGACTACATTCCACTTACCTAGGACATGGATGGCATTAAGTGGTAAATTTCTGGCTAGAAAAGACTTACGATGTAGTCGGAGCCTTAGGGCTGCACCCTACCGAGTTGCTGGACACCCCCGTCTATGCAGGCCTTGCCGAAAGGAGAGCCACTGATGGCATTAGTGACTTCCCGTGGATTGGTGAAGGGGGTACCACCAGCCTTGGGACGCACGAGAACCACCATCACATCTGGGGTAATGTGGGGTGGAGAAGAAACACAGTCTAGACAAGAAGTTGGCTGGCGCTTAGGGCTAGACAGGGGCCTGGCTCCATCATCAACCTCAAGGGCCCGTTTATAAATCCCAGCAGGGGACACAATATCCATATCATGGTCCAGAGGCGAGGAAACAGTTGTCAACTGAGTATGGGCCAGAGGGGGGTCCCCCCCATAGGGGCGAACGACATCCCAGGCAAACTCTCCAGAAATGGGTCAAATAACACCGCTTGATAGGAAGAAATTACTAGAAGCACACGTACACAAGAAAAAAAATATATAGTGAAGAGCCTAAACAGGACCGTCACCACCAACAAACAACTGAGGAGCCTTCAAAAAGCACGTCTCGATCAGCTGAGTGACAACCACCAACCATGCACATTGTGTGAATAGTGTTGGTGGCTTTCTGCTGCCATCCACCACAGCTTATGGTCAGTGGCCCTTATACCCAACAACACCAAACACACTACCACCAGTCCTTCCACTCCTTACATTCGTAATGACATGTTTTATTCATTCTAGAGTTTATATCATGTTTCTGTGTTATTAATATTGTTTATTATGTCATATTAGATGAATTGTGCTAGATAAATAAGCTGTAGAGTTGATATTATTGTCATATTGAAGGATTATCTTGTCCTGCCTCCAAACAAACTCTCTCATACGCCAACAAGAGTCTTCAATAAAGGTAAAACTTATTTAACTGTTCATTTGTCCATTATAATTAGTGCTTTATATTTATTTCTCATTGCTTTCTGTATGTAAAACTATAGTATTTATTCTTTAAAAAAATTAATTTTTTGTGAATATTTTTGGGTGGAAACGGATTAATTGTATTTATATTATTTCTTATGGGAAATAAGGTTTCGAGTTACGAATTTTTCGTGTTGAGGTCTAGCTACTGGAATGGATTAAGACCGTTAGTCGAGGGACCACTGTATTATCCACAACAAAATTACACTTATTGATATCTGTGTTTTCTCCTCAATTTGCCCATGACTGTAACCAAGATTCTAATACAACTATTGCTTCATAATTCTTAAGCTAGTCATAAGTTTGCCTAAGGCATTCCAATATAGAAACTGTATCATGCCAACACGTCACCATTTCCATTAGTATATAAACTGCTTGTTAAATTCTTTAATTTTTATACTACCCCAATTTTGTAAACCTAGTTAATCACTCCAATTACCTAACCTTAATACCAGTATAATCATTGTATAGAGTAAGATTGCCTGATTTATTTCAATTTATACTCATTTGTAATCTATAATACAATCTAGTTATCCTTAACTACCTCAATATTGTAAATCTCTTTAATCATTTAAAATTTATATTCATATGTAATTTGTAAATTAGATTAACCCTTTGAGAGGTTTTTACAAAGTAGAAGTGATGCAAGGAGGGAAGAGTATATGGAGAGAAAAAGAGAGGTTAAAAGAGTGGTGAAGCAATGTAAAAAGAGAGCAGATGAGAGAGTGGGTGAGATGTTATCAGCAAATTTTGTTGAAAATAAGAAAAAGTTTTGGAATGAGATTAATAAGTTGAGGAAGCCTAGAGAACAAATGGATTTGACAGTTAAAAATAGGAGAGGAGAGTTATTAAATGGAGAGTTAGAGGTATCGGGAAGATGGAGAGAATATTTTGAGGATTTGTTAAATGTTGATGAAGACAGGGAAGCTGTGATTTCGTGTGTAGGGCAAGGAGGAATAACATCTTGTAGGAGTGTGGAAGAGCCAGTTGTGGGTGTAGGGGAAGTTCGTGAGGCAGTGGGTAGAATGAAAGGGGTAAGGCAGCTGGGATTGATGGGATAAAGATAGAAATGTTAAAAGCAGGTGGGGATATAATTTTGGAGTGGTTGGTGCTATTATTTAATAAATGTATGGAAGAGGGTAAGGTACCTAGGGATTGGCAGAGAGCGTGTATTGTTCCTTTGTATAAAGGCAAAGGGGACAAAAGAGAGTGCAAAAATTATAGGGGAATAAGTCTGTTGAGTGTACCTGGTAAAGTGTATGGTAGAGTTATTATTGAAAGAATTAAGAGTAAAACAGAAAGCAGGATAGCAGATGAACAAGGGGCTTTAGGAAAGGTAGGGGTGTGTAGACCAAGTGTTTACAGTGAAACATATAGGTGAACAGTATTTGGATAAGGGTAAAGATGTTTTTGTGGCATTTATGGATTTGGAAAAGGCGTATGATAGGGTAGATAGGGGGCAATGTGGCAGATGTTGCAGGTGTATGGAATAGGAGGAAGGTTACTGAAAGCAGTGAAGAGTTTTTATGAGGATAGTGAGGCTCAGGTTAGAGTGTGTAGGAGGGAAGGGGACTATTTCCCAGTAAAAGTGGGCCTTAGACAAGGATGTGTGATGTCACCGTGGTTGTTCAATATATTTATAGATGGGGTTGTAAGAGAAGTGAATGCGAGGGTCTTGGCAAGAGGTGTTGGGCTAAAAGATAAAGAAGCAAATACAAAGTGGGAGTTGTCACAGTTGCTTTTGCTGATGACACTGTGCTTTGGGAGATTCTGAAGAGAAGCTGCAGAGGTTGGTGGATGAATTTGGTAGGGTGTGTAAAAGAAGAAAATTGAAAGTGAATATAGGAAAGAGTAAGGTGATGAGGATAACAAAAAGAATAGGTGACGAAAGATTGGATATCAGATTGGAGGGAGAGAGTATGGAGGAGGTGAATGTATTCAGATATTTGGGAGTGGACATGTCGGCGGATGGGTCTATGAAGGATGAGGTGAATCATAGAATTGATGAGGGGAAAAGGGTGAGTGGAGCACTTCGGAGTCTGTGGAGACAAAGAACCTTGTCCATGGAAGTAAAGAGGGAATGTATGAGAGTATAGTTATACCAACGCTCTTATATGGGTGTGAAGCATGGGTGATGAATGTTGCAACGAGGAGAAGGCTGGAGGCAGTGGAGATGTCATGTCTGAGGTCAATGTGTGGTGTGAATATAATGCAGAGAATTCGGAGTTTGGAAATTAGGAGGAGGTGCGGGATCACCAAAACGATTGTCCAGAGAGCTGAGGAGGGGTTGTTGAGGTGGTTTGGACATGTAGAGAGAATGGAACGAGACAGAGTGACTTCGAGTGTATAAATCTGTAGTGGAGGAAGGCGGGGTAGGGGTCGGCCTAGGAAAGGTTGGAGGGAGGGGTAAAGGAAGTTTTGTGTGCGAGGGCTTGGACTTCCAGCAAGCATGTGTGAGCGTATTTGATAGGAGTGAATGGAGGCATATGGTTTTAATACTTGACGTGCTGTTGGAGTGTGAGCAAATAACATTTATGAAGGGATTCAGGAAACCGGCAGGCCGGACTTGAGTTCTGGAGATGGGAAGTACAGTGCCGGCACTCTGAAGGAGGGGTGTTAATGTTGCAGTTTTATAACTGTAGTGTAAAGCACCCTTGTGGCAAGACAGTGATGGAGTGAATGATGATGAAAGTTTTTCTTTTTCGGGCCACCCTGCCTTGGTGGGAATCGGCCGATGTGTTAAAAAAAAAAAAAAAATATACGTCTTACGAGCCACTGTTTCGGACGTATATATACTCACAAATTCTAGCGGCTTCAAATCAAGCGGGAGAAAGCTGGTAGGCCCACATATGAGAGAATGGGTCTGTGTGGTCAGTGTGCACAGTATAAAAAAAATCCTGCAGCACGCAGTGCATAATGAGAGAAAAAAAACTCCGACCGTTTTCTTGGATTAAAACGCCGTCTTTGAGGTGTATTTTCGTATAGTATTTATGGTTGTATTCTCTTTTTTATGGTCTCATTTGATAGAATGGAAAACATACTACAGAGATATAGATGATTTTGATTAGTTTCATGATGAAAACGACCTTGAAATTGAGTTCAAAGTAGGGGAAATGTTCGATTTTTGCAAATGTTCAAGAGTAAACAAATCATGCCACGCTTCCAATACACATCAATTGGTGAGTCTAATATTTTTTTCAGAAGTGCACTGATATTATTTATACCATTTTTACAATAATGCAATAGTCTGCATAACTGTAAATCTTCTATTTTTTGTGTGAATAAAAAATAAAAATAAAAAGCAAGAGTAATGTAAGAGGGGCCTAAAAACGTGACTAATGAACAGATAACATCTTATTTTAGTGCCAGAAATGTCTGCATTGTTTATTCTGGACCCTAATTTAAAATTGACAACTTTTTTATTTTGCATGAAATTGGCCAAATTGCCAATTTCTGACCACTTTATTGGGTAATTAAAATTGGTAAATTGGTGGTTTCTTGTACCCAATCGATAGAACAAATGGAGTTCTAAAGAAATAGCTATGAGTTTGGTCGACTGGAACAATGGAATTGGCCGAAAATAGTGCTCAAAGTCGGCGAAATTGCCGATGCGTATATATCACGGAGATCACTAACTTCACGAGAGCGTAATTCCGTGAGTTTTCCATCAAAGTTCATACTTTTGGTGTCATTACAATCGGGAAAAGATTCCCTATCATTTTATAAGTTTTTTTTTTTTTTTTTAAATTTTGCGACAACAGGAGAGCACTCAGGATTGAGGGTTGCAACAGTCAAAGGGTTAAAACCTAATATTAAATCTGCCCGAAAGGTCTAGCATGTCCAGGCATGCTAGGCATGCTAACGGCCATTTTTGTAATTATAGCCCTTAGTCCTTAACCCTTAAACAGTCCACACGTATATTTACGTTAGCACTGCTACTGCCCCAAACGTAATTTTACGTTTTATTTTTCCTGCCTCCAAATTTGGCCCGATTGGCCTGAGATGCCTTGTCAGCATAGAATGGGTCTTAACACTCGGTGTGTGCCATATTAAAAAAATCTGGGACCACTTAGTACCTTGTGGGAGCACCAGTTAATTTGAGGGCCAGCTAGAGCAAACACTGCGGCATACACTATAGATTCACTGATGTCATATCCTATTAACACTCCCCTTTGAAGTGGAAAGTGATGTCAGTAGGCTGGCAGGCCAGCTGGCTGCCTCCCTGCATGGGGACCTGGCTGGCAAACAGCTGGTTGGCTAGCAGCTGGATACCTGATTGGCTGTCTATCTCTGTCTGTCTGTCTGTATCTATCTGTCTCTGTCTCTATCTGTCTCTATCTCACAGGAACACATACATAAATACAATTATACATAGTGTAAATTACCTAGGATAACTAAAAATATCAAGACAAAGTGTTATAATGTGCTTGTGATCTGCGTAATACCAGTTGGTTCTTGAGCTACTCTCTGAGACAAACAGACAGAAAGGAGACGGCACACAGGCAGACAGAAAGACAGACACACAGACAGACAGATACAGACAGACAGATACAGACAGACAGACAGACAGACAGGTTTGCATAACAAATAAAGGGAAGCAATGTAAGCTGTCAAATGTCATCATGGTAATTACTGGACTGATAAGAAGAGATGAGACTAAGGCTCACCCTTCTCTGAAATGTCACCAGAGTCATTAGTGGAGATCAGATGAGATAAGTACAATTTCAGTACCTAATATTAGTGTCAGAACAAAGATTAGCTATGAAATCACAAGAACTACTGTAAATTGTGATTATGAGAACATAAAAATTATATAAAATAATAAAAAAGTGAAAAAAAAAGGTATATCGGCAACGATTCTGCAAGTGGCAGGACTCCTGTTGCTGTCAGGTGAGCATCCAGTGCCAACTTCTCCGCCTCATATCTCGGTAACTACTGACCCAAATTCTTTTTTTTTATCCTATAACACTTAAAAAAATGTGCTCTTTATTTCTCTATAAAAAAAATATTTTTTTTTTTTTTCAAAAAATTCGGGGCACTGCGCGAGGTAACGTAAATATACGTTTGGACCGTTTAAGGGTTAAAATGTAAAACACACATTGTAATTTTTACAGAGAAATAAATCAATTTGAATTATTATTATTATAGATGTGGCAGCCAGGCGGAGGGAAAACATTACATTTTCTCTAGTTCAGCACCAGAGAAAACGTGTATGAATCTGCATTTGGCCCAGTCACTCCCCTTAACACATTCCGGTGGTCTGGTGGCTCAGGTGGCCCGGTGGTCTGGTGACTAGAGCTCTCGCTTCACACACGGAGAGCCCGGGTTCGATTCCCGGCGGGTGGAAACATTTTTCGACACGTTTCCTTACACCTGTTGTCATGTTCACCTAGCAGCAAATAGGTACCCGGGAGTTAGTCGACTGGTGTGGGTCGCATCCTGGGGGGACAAGATTAAAGACTCCAATGGAAATAAGACAGACAGTCCTCGATGACGCACTGACTTTCTTGGGTTATCCTGGGTGGCTAACCCTCCGGGGTTAAAAATCGGAAGAAATCTTATCTTATCTTTTATTATCTCGGCATGAATTCTCATTATTTCTCCCTTCGTTTATGATGGCAGCTAAAGGTAGTTGTTAGAAACAATTAAACTCAGTGAACAAGGCATGTTGGTGGTAATAATATGGCTCTGGGCCACATTAAATATCATATAGCTATGCAGGTAGGTGTAGCTATGTAGCCCAGGCGGGCTACTATTACCGGCTACCTACACATGACTTCCTACAAATAAATACTGCTCACCTCTCATCCTACAATAAGACTACACATATTTTAAGGTAAATAATGAGTGTACTGTATGTGTATTTTATCTCTCTGGGCTGCTTTAAATATCGTATATTAAGTTTGGGATGGGGAGCCAGGGCTACCTACATATGACTTCCTACAAATAAGTACTACTACTCACCTCTCGCCCTATATTAATAAGACTACAAATATTTTAAGGTAAGTAATGAATGTACTGTGTACGTATGTATTTTACTTTTTATTGTGTTTTTTAATGCCTAGTTCTATTACTAACTTAATATAAGTTGGTGTATACGTATGTGTTGTCTGACATTTATATGCATTTATAAGTGGAAAAAATGGCGTTCTGCTTTCCGGCGATGTCCGCTTTCTGGCAGTAGCCTGCAACTTAACCTACCATATAAGTGGGGCCCTACTGTATCTCTGAGATATACTATTTTTTTTTTTCAACAAACTGGCTGTATCCCACCGAGGCAGGGTGACCCCAAAAAGAAAAACTTAAGTTTCTCTTTTTAAATTTAGTAATGTATACAGAAGGTGTTACCAGCCCCTTGCTCTCGGCATTTTAGTCGCCTCTTACGACACACGTGGCTTACGGAGAAAGAATTCTGTTCCACTTCCCCATGGAGATAAGAGGAAATAAACAAGAACAAGAACTATTAAGAAAATAGAAGAAAACCCAGAGAGGTGTATATATACAGTGGTACCTCGGTATATGTCCGCTTTGGAATAAGTCCAACTTGGTATACATGCTGTTTGGAGGCAAAAATTTTTGCTTGGTATACGACCTTTGTTTGGAATACGACTCGTGTGCTAGAACTTGTATGAGTCAAAATTAGTCACGACACCGCGCACTACCCTTGTTTACCTCTCACTCGATGTGGAGGAGTTAGTGGAGGGGCACAGGGAAGAGCTGACCACTGAGGAGCTACAGGAACTTGAAAAGGAGGAGCACAAGACTAAGATGGATCCACTCTCTTCAGGCCTCGGAAGAGGAGATAGAGGGAGCCCCTACTTCATTAATCAAAGAAATCTTTGCCAAATCGATGGACGTCAAAAACTTTGCAGAGAAGTATACTACCCCAACAAAGCCCAAACAAGCCGTAACAGCATTGTGTGGAATGACCAGACAATGTCATATTTCCGAAACATCCTGAGGAGAAGGCAAAAGCAAAGTTCTTTGGACAGATTTTTAGTAAAAGTCAATCCTGGTGAGCTTCAACCAGGTCCAAATAGGAAAAAGAGACAGAAAAGAGAAGGGGATTCTCCTTCCAAACAATAACATTTCCTCCTCCTCCCTTCTCAGCACTATTCTAGTAGGCACTCGACTCTTTTCAGCAAAGTGAGGTTAAATTTGCATTTATTTCATCTAATTATTTTGTATTAATGTATGTATTTTAGTATTAAGCAGTGTTTAAATTACATAATTTAGTATTAAGCAGTGTTTAAATTATTTGATACAACTACAACCCCATCAATGTATAATATGCCAATACAGTTAATAATAGGATTTTTTTTCATGGGAACAGATTAATTGTTTTTCCTATATGTATTTATGGGAAAATTCGTTTGGTATACGTCCTGTTTGGTATAAGTCCAAGATCCTGGAACGGATTAAGGATGTATACTGAGGTACCACTGTACGTGTGTACATGCCAAAACCGAACAAGATAAGTTATCTGATGCAGTTATAATAAACAGCAATCACATTCCCAGAGACATAACTCAATCCCAGTGCAAGGAAACTGCTATCAACATATTACAAGACCACCTACGAGTTATTGTGCAAAGTAATGAAATCAAAGAAATACGATTGCTAGGAAAACAAGGTAAACAGTAGTATTATGATCAGACTTCATTCATATGATAGAAAAAAGGACCTAATTCAAACATCAATTACAATGAAAAATGGAGTGTACATCAACAAGTGCCTGACTAGAAAACATCAAAACCTTCTGTTTAGGTTGAGAAAACTTAAACTAGAGAACAAAATCCATCAGTGCTTCACTCGTGATGGGAAAATACAACCAGGAAGCAATGTTTTCCACTACACTGAAGTAACTGACTCCTATATCAACTGAACAGTGTTCAATGTAAAGTCAACATAAGGGAAAACCTAATCATCAAATCTACAAGGAAACTGACAGGTCTGTAGTGTAGTGTCGGTTTTTTCCCTCAGTGCCAGGTGAGGGAACGAAGTGAACATTTAAACATGGCTGACTGGCATTCAATCACCAGCTACTGCCAGATGTGCAACTACGAAGCGACGTTCTAACTATACTGACAGTAGCTGACCATCAAATCGACTGACCAGTGTTAATGGGAGGAAACACAGGAGAAACCGCTAAATCTACAAAACAAACTCCAAGGAAACTGTCAGGCTATAGCGGCGGTTCTTTCCCTCAGTGCCAAATGCTTGAAGGAAGTGGATTAGTTAAACAGCCAAGGATATTTTTTCAATAGTTGACTTCCATAATAGGACCAGTGTTCATTAGGAGGGAAACATAGGAGAAAATGCCAAATCTAACGACAAAACTCCAAGGAATCTATCAGGGTGCAGTGGCTGTTTTTTCCCTCACTGCTTTTAAAAATGGCTGACACATCAACTCTATGAGGAATCAGGCATCAACACGAGCCCCGCTAAATGGGATTGATGGGGCTTTGGATGGAAGAAACTTGCTAGTAATCAGTGGTGATTTCTAGAGTAGCTACTAGGCCATTGCTAGGTGTCTGATAGGATCAGTGGTTTTTAATAAAACAAAAATAAAGAAAAGAAAACAAATTTTTGTTGTGAAGTGATAGAGTGAAGAGTGAACATGGCTGGCGTAAGAGGGGTTCACGTTGCCATAATTATGTTTATCATGATACTACATTTCTCTGAAGAAGGAAATCAGTCAAGGGAACTGGAAAAGGTGAATGGGGTGATAGCTCCCTGGAAAGCGAAAGCCCAACATTGGCCATCCTACCTGAAACGTAAGTGCCACTATCGCCGCAAGGTATGGCAACACCACATATCCAAACAAAAACAGTGGCGCACAGCTTTTATAGTGGCGCTATTAAGTGGTGATATACATACTAATCCAGGACCTCAATCTATGGTACAGGTGCAAAACAGACAGATAAGTCATGGTGATAATGACGGTCTAGTAGCTAGGAATGATAACCTTAACTCTATATGTAATGCACAGATAGGTCAATGTGAAGCATTAGAACCATTCTTAATATCTCAGACACCACCAGACATATGTATACACTGCACTGAGGTATGAAAGAAGAGCAGTAAACTTACCGTATATAAAATGTGTAAGGAGTGGGTGCATACTGGATGTGTGTTCGAGTATGGTAATGGTGCCAGATTTCATTTTGTTTGTAACAAATGCACTTTGGCATAGTTACCCTTTAGCAATGATATTGATTTACATATTTTTAATGTTAATGACCTCTTGCCATATACTGATGATTATGATTGTTTTATGAAAACAGACCTTCACTTTATTCATATCAATGCAAGATCACTTCTTCCAAAATTGGCAGAGATTAGGATTCTAGCTTACAGAACTAGAGCGGCAGTTATATCCATCTTGGAATCATGGTTGGATGATACGGTGACTGACGACGAGGTCAAAATAGAAGGTTACAATATAAAACGCTTAGATAGGAATAGAAAAGGTGGTGGGGTATGTGCCTACATAAGGAACGAATTAGCCTATAATCCAAGACCTGATTTAAATGACAAACTGGAGATTCTATGGTTTGAAGTGTTGCTTCCCATGACCAGTTCTTAGAGGACTTTTCGAGTCTTGTCCAGACTTGATAACAATGTGGAGACAGTAATACTGGGAGACTTCAACATCTGTTTTCAACAGCAAAATAATGGGCTATGTAAAAGGTATAAGCAAATTCTGGATTTAAATACACTCAACTAATTAATACACCAACCCAGATCACACAGTTCTCAGCCACCCTAATTGACCACATACGTACTTTGTAACCGCCCTGAGAACATTAGTCAGTCAGGGGTCATTACCACAGGTCTTAGTGATCATTTCATCATTTACTGTACCAGGAAGATCACTAGGGAATGGATAGGCCTACACAGGACAATAAAAATTAGGTCAACTAGAAACTACAGTAAAGAAACACTGGTAAATATGCTACACAATTGTGACTGGTCAGTGATAACAAGTTGCACGGACGTAAATTATGCCTGGGAAAAATTCAAAACAATGTTCACTGCCATCCTTGATAATATTGCGCCAGTTAAAGAGGTTAGGATTAAACGAAGAACTGAACCCTGGATGACTACTGAGATATTAGATAATATGAAATTCAGAGACCAGTTGATAAAAAGATTTAAGGCAAACAGACAGGATATTGCAGCGCTAAATGAATTCCAAAGGGTGAGGAACAGAGTGCAGAGGCTTATAAAAGGCGCAAAGGTAAGGCACTATTGCTCAAAAATCGAAGAGTACAAGAATAACCCTAGAAAGCTCTGGCAACAACTAAAACAGTTGGGGGTATAGCCATAAACCTGTAGATAGATCTAACATAGTACTAAATGTCGATAACGAGGTTTGCCACAAGACAACTAAAGTGGCAAATTGTTTTAATACATACTACACAACTATCAAATCAACACTAGTAAGTAAGCTACCAGCTGCATCAAATACCTTTAACACAGACTCTGATAAGTTTAAAACATACTATGTATACCAATAAAGGGGTAACTCCAAACAGTTGTTAACTAGTAAGTGTATCTCATGACTTTGTGCAAAAAAACTAAGCAGGTTAAACCCAACTAAGAGCACTGGCCCAGATAACATCCCGTCTAAGTTCCTAAAAGATGGTGCCTCTGAACTGGCAATTCCCATTGCTCACAAAATAAATTTGTCCATCACCACTAATACAGTGCCAGAGGGGTTCAAGGAGGCCAGAGTTACTCCTATCTTCAAGAAAAATAGGTCTGATGTCAGCAACTATAGACCTGTTAGTATACTCAGTGTAATATTCAAAATTCTAGAGAGGGCGGTGTACTGTCAAGTAGTTATATTATTATATTATCTTAATGACAACAACATTCTTCATAGTTACCAATCATGCTTTAGGAGCTCTTACTCAACCGACACCTCCCTAATTAATCTGATGGATAACATGAGAACTGAAATGTCGATAGGGAATCTCATAGGAATGGTAACTTTAGACTTGCAAAAGGCCTTCGATACTGTCAACCACAATTTATTATGTAAGAAACTTCAAGCTATCGGTATAGGTTCCATAGACTGGTTTAAGTCCTATCTTAGCAATAGGAAACAAATTGTCAAAATCAACAAAACAGAATCAGAACCACTGCCGATAGCATGTGGAGTTCCCCAAGGTAGTATTCTGGGTCCCTTATTATTCCTGTGTTATGTAAATGACATGTCCATCAGTGTCTCATAAACAGGCTGGATAACAGGTATATCTAGCTACTTCTACTTACTCGTAGGTCACACTACACAGGCATGCACATGCATATATGTATATACATACACACATCTAGGTTTTTCTTCTTTTTCTTAATAGCTCTTCTTCTTCTTTATTTCCTCTATTGTCCATGGGGAAGTGGAAAAGAGTCCTTCCTCCGTAAGCCATGCATGTCGTATAAGGTGACTAAAATGCTGGGAGCAATGGGCTAGTAACCCCTTCTCCTGTACACATTTACTAAAAAAGAGAAGAAGAAATTTTTATAAAACTGGGATGTTTGAATGTGCATGGATGTAGTGTGGATAAGAGATGATTGCTGATGTTATGAATGAAAAGAAGTTGGATGTCCTGGCCCTAAGCGAAACAAAGCTGAAGGGGGTATGCGAGTTTCAGTGGGGAGAAATAAATGGGATTAAGTCAGGAGTATCTGAGAGAGTTAGAGCTAAGGAAGGGGTAGCAATAATGTTGAAGGACCAGTTATGGAAGGAGAAGAGGGAATATAAATGTGTAAATTCAAGGATTATGTGGATTAAAATAAGGGTCGGATGCGAAAAGTGGGTCATAATAAGCGTGTATGCACCTGGAGAAGAGAGGAGTGTAGAGGAGAGAGAGAGATTTTGGGAGATGTTAAGCAAATGTATAGGAACTTTTGAACCAAGTGAGAGAGTAACTGTGGTAGGGGACCTAAATGCTAAAGTAGGAGAAACATGTAGAGAGGGTGTGGTAGGTAAGTTTGGGGTGCCAGGTGTAAATGATAATGGAAGCCCTTTGATTGAACTTTGTATAGAAAGGGGTTTAGTTATAGGTAATACATATTTTAAGAAAAAGAGGATAAATAAGTATACAGTGGACCCCCGGCTAACGAAAAAACTTCATCCCAGAAGCCTGCTCAAGTGCCATTACCGAACGAATTTACTTCCTTAAGAAATAATGTCACGTAGGTTAGTCTATTTCAGACCCCCAAAAATACACTTCCACAAGCACTTACAATATTATACTTACATAATTGTACGATTTCTGGGGTGTTCGTTAGCCGGGGGTCCACTGTACAAGATATGATGTAGGGTGTAATGACAGTAGTTTGTTGGACTACATATTGGTAGATAAAAGACTGTTGAGTAGACTTCAGGATGTACATGTTTATAGAGGGGCCACAGATATATCAGATCACTTTTTAGTTGTAGCTAAAGTGGGAGTAAAAGGTAGATGGGATACAAGGAAAATAGAAGCAGTAAGAGAGAGGTGAAGGTTTATAAACTAAAAGAGGAGGCAGTTAGGGTAAGATATAAACAACTACAGTGGACCCCGGTGTTCATCCTGCTCGAAACTCGCCCTTTTATGTAAGTGTATTTTTTTAAATGCTTTTATAAGTGTATTTTTGGGGGTCTAAAAGGACTAGTCTACTTTACATTATTCCTTATGGGAATAAATTTGTTTGGTAATGGCACTTGAACAGCATTCTGGAATGAAAAAATCACGAAAACTGGGGGTCCACTGTATTGGAGGATAGATGGGCTAGTGAGACTGTAGGCAATGGGGTCGAAGATGTATGGGGTAGGTTAAAGAATGTAGTGTTAGAGTGTTCAGCAGAAGTTTGTGGTTACAGGAAAGTGGGTGCGGGAGTGAAGAAGAGCAATTGGTGGAATGATGATGTAAAGAGAGTAGTAAGGAAGAAAAAGTTAGCATATGAGAGGTTTTTACATTTTTACAAAGTGGAAGTGATGCAAGGAGGGAAGAGTATATGGAGAGAAAGAGAGAGGTTAAGAGAGTGGTGAAGCAATGTAAAAAGAGAGCAAATGAGAGAGTGGGTGAGATGTTATCAACAAATTTTGTTGAAAATATGAAAAAGTTTTGGAGTGAGATTAATAAGTTGAGGAAGCCTAGGGAACAAATGGATTTGACAGTTAAAAATAGGAGAGGAGAGTTATTAAATGGAGAGTTAGAGGTATCGGGAAGATGGAGGGAATATTTTGAGGAGTTGCTAAATGTTGATGAAGACAGTGAAGTTGTGATTTCGTGTATAGGGCAAGGAGGAATAACATCTTGTAGGAGTGTGGAAGAGCCAGTTGTGATTGTGGTGGAAGTTCGTGAGGCAGTGGGTAGAATAAAAGGGGGTAAGGCAGCTGGGATAAAGATAGAAATGTTAAAAGCAGGCGGGGATATAGTTTTGGAGTGGTTGGTGCTATTATTTAATAAATGTATGGAAGAGGCAAAGAATAACGGAGCGGCTACAAGAGACCAATATATCTGAAATACGTAGGGAGACAATGGTCAGAGAAATAGCAAACATCGAATTAAAACTAAAGGAATCAAGAAACGCGGGAAGAACTAAAAGCCATAAAATCAAAGTTTAGAACAACATCCAGTATTGGGCCCCTACTTAAACGGGATGGGTCCTACACAGATGACAGCAAGGAAATGAGTGAGTTACTAAAGTCCCAGTATGACTCAGTTTT
>WNWK01018584.1:0-39600 GCA_009830355.1 Cherax destructor
CAACATTTGCCACATTGCTCCCTTATCCACTCTATCATATGCCTTTTCTAAATCCATAAATGCAATGAAAACTTCCCACCTTTATCTAAATACTGTTAACATATATGCTTCAATGTAAACACTTGATCTACATACCTTACCCAGTGTAAAGCCTCCTTGCTCATCTGCAGTCCTACTCTCTGTCTTACCTCTAATTTTTCAATAATAACCCTGCCATACACTTTACCTGGTATACTCAGTAAACTTATTCCCCTATAATTCTTACAATATCTTTTATCCCCTTCCTTTATATAAAGGAACTATACGTGGTTGGATATATATATATATATATATATATATATATATTATATATATATATATATAATAAATATTAATATTATATCTTTAATATATATTATATTTAAAGATATATATTATATTATTAATAATTTATAATTTGTCCAAGAAAACTTTGAAAACCTACTAACTTAAGTACAAGCATTAATTACTAAAAATTTTCTTTATACGTTAAATATATTTTAATATTATAACATAAAATTTTATTTGTACCAAGAAAATTTTGAAATTACAACCATTTTCACTTACTATATAGGCAATTCTCTTCATAAACGTAATTTTTAGATGTTAACATTAATTTAATAATAAACAAAAATACATATTATTATTTTTGTTATGTTCAGAATGATTTTGGAATTAGTATACAATTGCACTTGTCTTAGGTTAGGTAGAGCGTTCTTTGTCAATAAATTTTCTCTAATCGGCACGACATATATATATATATATATATATATATATATATATATATATAATATATATATGTCGTGCCGATTAGGTAAAACTTGCGATTTTGGCTTAAATAGCAACGCTCACCTTGCCATATAAGACAAGTGAAAATTTGTGTATGCAATAATTTCGCCAAAATCATTCTGAACATAATCAAAAAAATATATTTCATTGCGTTTGTTTATTATTAAATTAATGTTAACGTATCTAAAATATATTTAGTTGGGTTAGGCTAAATTAAATTGCGCTTGTTGTAATAAGGTTAGGTAGGTTTCCAAAGTTTCTCTTGGTACAAAATTATAAATTCTTACATTAACATAAATGAAAAAATATATCTTTAAACCTATAAGAGAAAATTTTAGAAAGGACTTAATTTTAGATGAGTTCTTGCTAATTGACCAGTTTTACCTAATCGGCACGACATATATATATATATATATATATATATATATATATATATATATATATATATATATATATATTTTATATTTTTATTTTTTTTATTATTACACATCGGCCGATTCCCACCAAGGCAGGGTGGCCCGAAAAGAAAAACTTTCATCATCATTCATTCCATCACTGTCTTGCCAGGGGGGTGCTTTACACTACAGTTATAAAACTGCAACATTAACACCCCTCCTTCAGAGTGCAGACACTGTACTTCCCATCTCCAGGACTCAAGTCCGGCCTGCCGGTTTCCTGAATCCCTTCATAAATGTTACTTTGCTCACACTCCAACAGCACGTCAAGTATTAAAACCATTTGTCTCCATTCACTCCTATCAAATACGCTCACACATGCTTGCTGGAAGTCCAAGCCCCTCGCACACAAAACTTCCTTTACCCCTCCCTCCAACCTTTCCTAGGCCGACCCCTACCCCGCCTTCCCTCCACTACAGATTTATACACTCTCGAAGTTATTCTGTCTCGTTCCATTCTCTCTACATGTCCGAACCACCTCAACAACCCTCCTCAGCTCTCTGGATAATAATTTTGGTAATCCCGCACCTCCTCCTAATTTCCAAACTCCGAATTCTCTGCATTATATTCACACCACACATTGACCTCAGACATGACATCTCCACTGCCTCCAGCCTTCTCCTCGTTGCAACATTCATCACCCATGCTTCACACCCATATAAGAGTGTTGGTATAACTATACTCTCATACATTCCCCTCTTTACTTCCATGGACAAAGTTCTTTGTCTCCACAGACTCGAAGTGCTCCACTCACCCTTTTTCCCTCATCAATTCTATGATTCACCTCATCCTTCATAGACCCATCTGCTGACATGTCCACTCCCAAATATCTGAATACATTCACCTCCTCCATACTCTCTCCCTCCAATCTGATATCCAATCTTTCATCACCTAATCTTTTTGTTATCCTCATCACCTTACTCTTTCCTATATTCACTTTCAATTTTCTTCTTTTACACACCCTACCAAATTCATCCACCAACCTCTGCAACTTCTCTTCAGAATCTCCCAAAAGCACAGTGTCATCAGCAAAAAGCAACTGTGACAACTCCCACTTTGTATTTGATTCTTTATCTTTTAACCCCACACCTCTTGCAAAGACCCTCGCATTCACTTCTCTTACAACCCCATCTATAAATATATTGAACAACAACGGTGACATCACACATCCTTGTCTAAGGCCCACTTTTACTGGGAAATAGTCCCCTTCCCTCCTACACACTCTAACTTGAGCCTCACTGTCCTCATAAAAACTCTTCACTGCTTTCAGTAACCTACCTCCTATTCCATACACCTGCAACATCTGCCACATTGCCCCCTATCCACCCTATCATACGCCTTTTCCAAATCCATAAATGCCACAAAACCTCTTTACCCTTATCCAAATACTGTTCACCTATATGTTTCGCTGTAAACACTTGGTCTACACACCCCTATCTTTCCTAAAGCCCCTTGTTCATCTGCTATCCTGCTTTCTGTCTTACTCTTAATTCTTTCAATAATAACTCTACCATACACTTTACCAGGTACACTCAACAGACTTATTCCCTATAATTTTTGCACTCTCTATTGTCCCCTTTGCCTTTATACAAAGGAACAATACACGCTCTCTGCCAATCCCTAGGTACCTTACCCTCTTCCATACATTTATTAAATAATAGCACTAACCACTCCAAAACTATATTCCCACCTGCTTTTAACATTTCTATCTTTATCCCATCAATCCCAGCTGCCTTACCCCTTTCATTCTACCCACTGCCTCACGAACTTCCCCCACACTCACAACTGGCTCTTCCACACTCCTACAAGATGTTATTCCTCCTTGCCCTATACACGAAATCACAGCTTCCCTATCTTCATCAACATTTAACAACTCCTCAAAATATTCCCTCCATCTTCCCGATACCTCCAACTCTCCATTTAATAACTCTCCTCTCCTATTTTTAACTGTCAAATCCATTTGTTCCCTAGGCTTCCTCAACTTATTAATCTCACTCCAAAACTTTTTCTTATTTTCAACAAAATTTGTTGATAACATCTCACCCACTCTCTCATTTGCTCTCTTTTTACATTGCTTCACCACTCTCTTAACCTCTCTTTTTCTCTCCATATACTCTTCCCTCCTTGCATCACTTCTACTTTGTAAAAACCTCTCATATGCTAACTTTTTCTCCCTTACTACTCTCTTTACATCATCATTCCACCAATCGCTCTTCTTCCCTCCTGCACCCACTCGCCTATAACCACAAACTTCTGCTGAACACTCTAACACTACATTTTTAAATCTACCCCATACATCTTCGACCCTATTGCCTACACTCTCACTAGCCCATCTATCCTCCAATAGTTGTTTATATCTTACCCTAACTGCCTCCTCTTTTAGTTTATAAACCTTCACCTCTCTCTTACTTACTGCTTCTATTTTCCTTGTATCCCATCTACCTTTTACTCCCACTGTAGCTATAACTAAAAAGTGATCTGATATATCTGTGGCCCCTCTATAAACATGTACATCCTGAAGTCTACTCAAAAGTCTTTTATCTACCAATACATAGTCCAACAAACTACTGTCATTACGCCCTACATCATATCTTGTATACTTATTTATCCTCTTTTTCTTAAAATATGTGTTACCTATAACTAAACCCCTTTCTATACAAAGTTCAATCAAAGGGCTCCCATTATCATTTACACCTGGCACCCCAAACTTACCTACCACACCCTCTCTACATGTTTCTCCTACTTTAGCATTTAGGTCCCCTACCACAATTACTCTCACTTGGTTCAAAAGTTCCTATACATTCGCTTAACATCTCCCAAAATCTCTCTCTCTCCTCTACACTCCTCTCTTCTCCAGGTGCATACACGCTTATTATGGCCCACTTTTCGCATCCGACCCTTATTTTAATCCACATAATCCTTGAATTTACACATTTATATTCCCTCTTCTCCTTCCATAACTGATCCTTCAACATTATTGCTACCCCTTCCTTAGCTCTAACTCTCTCAGATACTCCTGACTTAATCCCATTTATTTATCCCCACTGAAACTCGCCTACCCCCTTCAGCTTTGTTTTGCTTAGGGCCAGGACATCCAACTTCTTTTCATTCATAACATCAGCAATCATCTCTTTCTTATCATCCGCACTACATCCACGCACATTCAAACATCCCAGTTTTATAAAGCTTTTCTTATTCGTTTTTTTGGTAAATGTGTACAGGAGAAGGGGTTACTAGCCCATTGCTCCCGGCATTTTAGTCGCCTCATACGACACGCATGGCTTACGGAGGAAAGATTCTTTTCCACTTCCCCATGGACAATAGAGAAAATATAAAGAACAAGAGCTATTAAGAAAAAGAAGAAAAACCTAGATGTGTGTATGTATATATATGCATGTGCATGCCTGTGTAGTGTGACCTAAAGTGTAAGTAGAAGTAGCTAGATATACCTGTTATCCAGCGTGTTTATGAGACAGAAAAAGACACCAGCAATCCTACCATCATGTAAAACAGTTTCAGGTTTCTGTTTCACAGTCACCTGGCAGGACGGTAGTACCTCCCTGGGTGGTTGCTGTCTACCAACCTACTACCTAATATATATAATATATATATATATATATATATATATATATATATATATATATATATATATATATATATATATATACATATATATGATGGGGTCCACCTCTGGTGCAAATTGTGGGACCCATAGCCTCGGAGAAGTGGATAAAAGGCTTCAAGGAAGAATATTTGGATTTCTTCCTGAAGCCATTTGAATATTCCACTTCCCTACCACCCCATCTTTTTTTTTTTTTTTTTTTACCAATAGGTATATTTTATTACATAATATGGTACAAAAGATTTAAGAGACACATTGTTGATATAAAGATGGCACATACAGTACACGAGGTGTGAGAGATACATGTCTAGTACATACTGTTACATGTTTGTCACTGATTATAATGCAAAAATCTCATCCAGCTCCTCAGAGCTGGGGCACTTGCCCAGAATACAGCATGCATTACCCCTCTGAACAGCAGCGCTGAGTCGCTGGAACAGAAAAGTAGCTGCCCTGGGATCCCTAGTTACCCTGTTGAGTCTTTTGCCCAGCTCCTTGAGGAACTTAGATGCACTCTTTCCCATGAGCCAAGGGTCTCCGAGCCTATGGGAACAAACATATAATGATGGGCAAGTTCTCCATATTTTCTCGACTTTTGGGACTCCCTGAAGGTGGAAGCTGCCCCTCCTTCCTTCTTGATCTGTCCAGGCTTGAAGGGTGATACCATCTGGACGCTTTTGGCTGCCATCAGATCTGAATATTTGGGGTGGTTCCCTTACTGCTGGGCATCCGGCTGTTGTGAGGCTCCTCTTCATATATATATGTCGTGACGATTAGGTAAAACTTGCGATTTTGGCTTAAATAGCAACGCTCACCTTGCCATATAAGACAAGTGAAAATTTGTGTATGCAATAATTTCGCCAAAATCATTCTGAACATAACGAAAAAATATATTTCATTGTGTTTGTTTATTATTAAATTAATGTTAACGTATCTAAAATATATTTAGTTGGGTTAGGCTAAATTAAATTGCGCTTGTTGTAATAAGGTTAGGTAGGTTTTCAAAGTTTCTCTTGGTACAAAATTATAAATTCTTACATTAACTTAAATGAAAAAAATATATCTTTAAACGTATAAGAGAAAATTTTAGAAAGGACTTAATTTTAGATGAGTTCTTGCTAATTGACCAGTTTTACCTAATCGGCACGACATATATATACATATATATATATATGTCGTGCCGATTAGGTAAAACTTGCGATTTTGGCTTAAATAGCAACGCTCACCTTGCCATATAAGACAAGTGAAAATTTGTGTATGCAATAATTTCGCCAAAATCATTCTGAACATAACGAAAAAAATATATTTCATTGTGTTTGTTTATTATTAAATTAATGTTAACGTATCTAAAATATATTTAGTTGGGTTAGGTTAAATTAAATTGCGCTTGTTGTAATAAGGTTAGGTAGGTTTTCAAAGTTTCTCTTGGTACAAAATTATAAATTCTTACATTAACATAAATGAAAAAATATATCCTTAAACGTATAAGAGAAAATTTTAGAAAGGACTTAATTTTAGATGAGTTCTTGCTAATTGACCAGTTTTACCTAATCGGCACGACATATATATAAAATATATATATATATATATATATATATATATATATATATATATATATATATATATATATATATATATATATATATATATATATATATATATATATATATATATATATCGTGCCCTGTGGAACACCGCTTGTGATGCTTCCCCACTCTGATTCCTCCGTATTTATGCAAATTCTCTGCTGCCTATCTGTCAACCATGCCTCTATCCAGGAACAAATTTCTCCTATTCGTTGTGCCTTAATATTCCTCAATAGTCTCTGATGTGCGACTCTTGATGTGCGACTCTATCTTGTGGGCGACTCTTGATGTGTGACTCTATATTATGTATATGGACTGAAGTCCATATACACAATATCATATTTATTACCATGATCTATCTCCTCAATTACCTTAGTGAAAAAAGTTAATTAATTCGTAAGACAGGAACGCCTTTTTGTAAAACCGTGGTGAGATTCATTAATCAATTTACGCCTTTCAATATGGCTGCGAATTGCCTCAGCAATTATTCATTCCATAAATTATCGCACTATAGTATATAGTTTGAAACTAAGGACCTGTCACCTGCCTTTTTCCACTTATCTGGCACTATGTCAGTTTGTAGTGATATGTTGAAAAGATTAGCCAAAGGTTTGCTAAGCTCCTCTTTACATTCCTTTAGAACCCTTGCGTACAGTTCATCAGGGTCCAGGGATTTGCTAGGTTTTAATTTATCGATTTATATAAGGACAATGTCACTTGTGACTCTAATCGTGCATAGTTTATTATCGTCCTGTTCTACTTAATTTATTATTTCTGGAATATTGCTAGTGTCTTCCTGAGTAAAAACTGAGAGGAAGTAAGTGTTAAAAATTCTACACATTTCCTTATAACTGTCGGTTAGCTGACCTGAGCAACTTTTGAGTGGGACTATCTTGTCCCTAATCTTACTTCTGTATACCTGAAAGAATCCTTTTGTGTTAGTCTTCGATTCTCTTGTGACTTTAACCTCATAATCTCTCTTTGCTTTTTTTAATTAACTATTTTATTTCTCTCTTTAATTGAATAAATTGATTTCTTAACTGCCCCTCTCTTCTTTTGATTTGCCTTTTGACCACTGAAATGTTTTAATCTACTATTATTAATATATTTAGGATTATTCTTGTTTGATCTGATTTTCCTATTCGGAACATAAGTTGTCTGAGCAGCTAGAACAATGCTCTGGAAAACATTATATCGGCAACCATCACCACCTACCTGACCCATAGTCAGGTCATTCCAGTTCAGCCCACCCAGTTAATTTCTCATTCCCATGAAATCAGACAAGCAGAAGTGAGGGACAGATACTTGATTGCCATTATTAGGGTAATTCCATGTTATATTAAAATTGAGTGATTTGTGATCACTTTCCCCAAGCTCATCATTAACCTAAAGATTATTAATTAGTGATTCCTACTGGCAAGAACCAAGTCAAGCAGGTTATTTCCTTTAGTTGGTTCTGTCACAAACTGTTTTAATTAAAAAAACAATTCTGAATCGTATCAAGAAAGTCGCTTGACTCTAAATTTCCTGTCAAATTGCTCCAGTCAATTTGTCTAAAGTTAAAATCTCACATTAGCACAACATTTTCGTATGTAGATGCCTTACGAATTTCGTCCCATAAAATTTTACTGCATTACCTATCAAGGTTTGGGGGCCTGTAAATCACACCCAAGATTAGTTTTTCACGTCCCTCATGAAGCTGTATCCACTCAGATTCAGTGGCTGATGCTTCTAATTTTATATTTTGTCTAACACAACAAGTTTAATTATCGCATCACTACTACACCACCCTTCCTGTTGACCCTATCAGTGTGGAATAGTTTATAGGCTTTTATGTGACATTCAGAAGGAATTTCTCTATCTTTCAGATTGAACTAGGTCTCTGTTACAGCAATAATATCTATGCTTCCTGCACTTGCAATTAATCTTATCTCATCTATCTTATTTCTTACTCTCCTATTAGTATAGTAAACCTTAAGAGAGCCAGTCTTTCGCCGCCCCCTTCTGTCTCCCTTTGCTGACCAGTTCCATTGCCTTTATTTGTAACTTTATGATGAATAATGTCTTTTAAACATTTACTGTTTTCAACCCAAGTGCTGCAACCTGACTGTTTTCCACACACACCCATACCTCTATTTTCTATCAGTTTAAAATCCTAGACAAGTCAGCAATGACCTCTTCAATCGAGTTGGCCAATGCTACCACCCCTGCCCCAGAGAAATGTACTCCATCCCTTACATACATACCATATTTGCCATAACAGTTGTCCCAGTTGTCAATGAATGGGATTGCAAGTTCCTTGCAGTATCTGTCTAGCCAGCAATTTACACCAATTGCTCTAGACATCCATTCATTGCCCACTTCCCTTCTAGGCAAGATGCTACATATAATTGGGACCCCTCTCTTAGACCTAATTAAATCTATAGCTGACCTATACTTATCTAGCAGCTCTTCTCTCTTACCCTTCCCAATATCATTTCCACCAGCACTGAGACAGATAATGGGCGTGTTCCCATTACCTGACATGATATTATTCAACCTGCTAACTATGTCACAAACACCAACTCCAGGATAGCACACCCCTCTGTGTCACCTTCTCCATAACTTTTCAAACTATACATATCAGTAACACTGGTCTGTAGTTTAATGATGTGTGTCTGTCTCCTTTTCCTAAAAATTGGGATTACATTTGCTGTCTTCCACAACTCAGGTAGTCATCCTGTTTCTATAGGAGTGTTTACGATTGTTGCTATTGGCACACACATCGCCAGCGCCCCCTCTCTCAGGACCCACAGAGAGATGTCGTCTGGTTCCACCACTTTTGAGGTATCTAGTTCACGTAGCAGCCTCTTCACCTCCTCTGTCGTGCATTATGTCCAATACCTGTTGGTGTACCCCACCATTACAGCTTTCTGGAGTACTTTGTCTCGGTCGTTTTTTGTGATCTCCCCTTCTTCCTTCCTCAGCCTGATTACCTTTTCCTTGATAGTTGTTTTCCTCGTGATGTGGCTGTACAACAGCTTCGGGACACACTTGGCTATCGATGCTATGTCATTTTCTCATTGCAGCTGAGCCACCTTCCTTATTTGTGTATATTCGTTTCTGGCTCTTCGACTAATCTTCTTATTTTCCTGGGTCTTTTGTCATCTATACTTTTTCCATTCTCTAGCACACTTAGTTTTGTCCTCTCTACACCTTTGGGTGAACCAAGAGCTCGTTCTAGTCTTTCCATTATTTCTGTTGCCCTTGGGTACGAACCTCTCCTCTGTCTTCTTGCATTTTGTTGTCACGTGTTCCATCATTTCCTTTACTGATTTTCCCACCAGTTCTCTTTCCCACTGAACCTCATACAGGAAATTCCTCGTGTCTGTATAGTCCCCTCTTTTATAGTTTGGCTTTTCCTGTCCTACTCTTCCTGCTTCCCTCTCCACTTGTAACTCTACTATCTATTCGAAGCTCAAGACCACGTGATCACTAGCTGTGAGGGGCTTTTTATATGTGATGTTCTCAATGTCTGAACTACTCGACGTGAATATGAGGTCCAGT
The DNA here is from genome assembly GCA_009830355.1 of Cherax destructor. Lineage (NCBI taxonomy): Eukaryota > Metazoa > Arthropoda > Malacostraca > Decapoda > Parastacidae > Cherax > Cherax destructor. Next base: position 10,017 of record WNWK01018584.1, read on the forward strand.
CTTGCTGTTTCATCCTCTCATCTCTCTCTGGTAGTGTTCCTAAAGTGTTTGTGCATGAGGTTTACCAAGTACCACCTCCATCATCTTAGCCCTCCAGGTTTCTGGTCCCCCAAATGGTTCTAGGTTTTCCAAGTCAATTTCCTTGTGATTGAAGTCACCCATAACTAGTAACTTTGCTCTACTGGTGTGGATCTTTCTGACCACCACAGCTAGTGTATCAACCCTTGCTTTGTTGTTCTCATCATATTCTTGTCTTGGCCTCCAAATATTATGTGGTGGGTTATACATCACTACAGTCACCACCTTGGGACCCCCAATTTGAAGAGTTCCTTCTATATAATTCCTTGCTTCCCCTCTGTCCTCTCTTTCCAACTCCCCAAAACTCCATTGGTTTTGGATGAGACCTAAAACTCCTCCACTCCCTCTATTCCCTCTATCTTTCTTTACGGTCTGATATCCAGTTGGAAAGATGACGTCTGTTTTCAATCCTATTATCATGTCTCTGTGATACTTTCGTGCCACTTATTTGTTATTCCATCTGCATTGGTGTATCATATTTTCAGCTTCTTTTCCAACACTGTATTCTGGGGGGTTTGTGGGGGCTGGTGGAGTGGGAGACCTGGCAGGCTGCTACGGGAGTCTACTGTGTTGGGTGGGGTGGCGTCTGTGAGTGTGGAGTGTGGTTTGTTTTGGGATATGTTTGGTTACGAGGTTCTTTGTTGGTTGCACTTGTGGCTCCTCCTGACTCAGGTTCTCCCCTCCTGACTCTAGCCTTGTCTCTCTTTCTTTCATCTTCGTATCCTCTCAAATTCTGTCTTTCTGTTCTCCTTTTGCGATCTAAGTACACCCCCTGGTATGCTGCTTCCTTCAGCCATGGTTTCTGCTGCAGGATCCTGTTCCTCGCCGTTTCTGTCGTAAAAATTAATTTGACTGGCCGATTTCTTCCCTTCGAGTATCCCCCTATTCTCTGAAAATTTATCAGCTCAGTCATGTCCTCCTCTTTTTTCTCTCTCAGTCGTCTTTCTTTGTATGTCCTCCCTTTGATGTGTGTGTCTGTGTCTGCAAATGAAATACTTTTCATTCCATTCTTTGCCTCCCAGACTCGTGTTTAATGGAGGCATTATGGAGTGCTGGCGTGAGCCTACAAGTGTCGGTAGAGCAAGTGTGGTGGACAGGGCTGGCTAACCTAACCTACTTGTCAACCTCTCAGCACCTTCTGATGGGTAACGTCACCTGGCTCTCATACACTATGCGACAGGTACGTAAGTGTTCCATGTGTGTGTTAGTTACCATTTTGTCCTAGGCACATGTCAATTAGACACTAGGTCTGTTGTATGTGTGTGTAAGGAAACACATCGAAATGTTTCCACCCGGCCGGGAAGGGAACCCGGGCTCTCCGTGCGTGAAGTGAGATCTTTAGCCACCAGGCCATGTGTGTGTGTGTGTGTGTGTTAATTTGATTTATTTTATATTCAAATTTACTTGAAGACAGATATCACGTAAGATAATGTGCATCTAGTGAGACTTGTGTCCTACCAACATTATTATATGTAAAATAATATCAGTTGTTCACAAAACTTATGAATATCTAAGAAGCAATATGTCAGTGTTTCACATGGCAGTCTTTGCCAGGTGAGTGTATACTCACCTAGTTGTACTCACCTAGTTGTGGTTGCAGGGGTCGAGTCATAGCTCCTGGCCCCGTCTCTTCACTGACCGCTACTGGGTCTCTCTCCCTTCGCCATGAGCCTTATCATACCTCTTCTAAAAGCTATGAATGGATCCTGCCTCCACCACATCGCTTCCCAAGCTATTCCACTTTCTGACCACTCTGTGACTGAAGAAATACTTCCTAACATCCTTGTGATTCCCTGTGATTCATCTGAGTCTTCAACTTCCAGCTGTGCCCCCTTGTTGCTGTGTCCCATCTCTGGAACATTCTGTCTCTGTCCACCTTGTCAATTCCTCTCAGTATTTTATTTGTCGTTATCATGTCCTCCCTATCTCTCCTGTCCTCCAGTGTCGTCAGGTCGACTTCCCTTAACCTATCCTCGTAGGACATACCCCTTAGTTCCGGGACTAGTCGTGTTGCAAACCTTAGCACTTTCTCTATTTTCTTTATGTGCTTGGCTAGGTGTGGGTTCCAAACTGGTGCTGCGTACTACAGTATGGGCCTAACGTACACAGTGTACAGGGTTCTGAACGATTCCTTATTAAGATGTCGAAATGCTGTTCTTAAGTTTGCTAGGCGCAAGTATGCTGCAGCAGTTATTTGGTTGATGTGCGCCTCATGAGATGTGCCTGGTGTTATACTCACCCCAAGATCTTTTTACTTGGGTGAGGTTTGTAATCTCTGGCTCCCTAGACTGTACTACGTCTGCGGTCTTCTTTGCCTTTCCCCAATCTTCATGACTTTGCACTTGATGGGGTTGAACTCCAGGAGCCAATTCCTGGACTAGGCCTGCAGCCTGTCCAGCTCCCTTGGTAGTTCTGCCTGGTCCTCGTCCGATTGAATCCTTCTCATCAACTTCACATCATCTGCAAACAGGGACACTTCGGAGGTTATTCCTTCCGTCATGTCATTCACAAATACCAGAAACAGCACCGGTCCTAGGACTGACCCCTGTGGAACCCCACTCGTCACAGACACCCACTCTGACACCTCGCCACGAACCATGACTCGCTGCTGTCTTCCTGACAGGTATTCCCTGATCCATTGCAGTGCCTTCCCAGTTAACCTTGCCTGGTCCTCCAGCTTTTGCCCTAATCTCTTGTGTGGAACCGTTTCAAACGCCTTCTTACAGTCCAAGAAAATGCAATCTACCCACCCCTCTCTCTCTTGTCTTACTGCTGTCACCCTGTCAAAGAACTCCAGTAGGTTTGTGACACAAGATTTCCCGTCCCTGAAACCGTGTTGACTGCCGTTGATAAGCTCATTCCTTTCTAGGTGTTCCACAACTCTTCTCCTGATAATCTTCTCCATGTCTTTGCATACTATACATGTCAGTGACACTGGTCTGTAGTTTAGTGCTTCATGTGTGTCTCCCTTTTTAAAGATTGGGACTACATTTGCTGTCTTCTATACCTCAGATAGTCTCCCTGTTTCGATAGATGTGTTGAATATTGTTGTTAGGGGTACACATAGCGCCTCTGCTCCCTCTCTCAGAACCCATGGAGAGATGTGATCCGGCCCCGTCGCCTTTGCGCTATCTAGCTCACTCAGCAGCCTCTTCACTTCTTCCTCGGTTGCGTGTATTGTGTCCAGCACTTGGTGGTGTACCCCACCTCTGTCTTTCTGGAGTCCCTTCTGTCTTCTCGGTGAACACATCTTTGAATCTCCTGTTGAGTTCCTCACACACTTCGCGGTCATTTCTTGTGATCTCTCCTCCTTCCTTCCTTAGCGTGTGTGTGTTAGTTACCATTTTGTCCTAGGCACATGTCGATTAGACACTAGGCCTGTTGTATATATGTGTGTAAGGAAACACTTCGAAATGTTTCGGCCCCACCGGGAATTGAACCCGGGCCCTCCGTGCGTGAAGCAAGAGCGCTAGCCACTATGCCATCTGGGCGTGTGTGTGTGTGTGTGTGTGTGTGTGTGAGTGTGTGTGTGTGTGTGTGTGTGTGTGTGTGTGTGTGTGTGTGTTTGTGTGTATGTGTGTGTGTTTGTGAGTGTATGTATATGTGTACTCACCTAGTTGTGGTAGCAAAGGTCGAGTCACAGCTCCTGGCCCTCTCTTCACTGTCTGCTACTAGGTCACTCTTCCTGCTCCATGAGCTTTATCATACCTTTTCTTAAAGCTATGTATGGATCCTGCCTCTACTACATCAATTCACGGATTATTCCACTTCCTGACAACTCTGAGACTGAAAAAATTCTTCCTAACATCCCTGTGATTCATCTGAGTCTTCAGCTTCCAACTGTGACCCCTTGTTGCTGTGTCCCATCTCTGGAACATCCTGTTTCTATCCACCTTGTCGATTCCTCTCAGTATTTTATAAGTCGTTATCATATCCCCTTATCTCTCCTGTCTTCTAGTGTCGTCAGGTCGATTTCCCTTAACCTCTCCTCGTAGGTCATACCCCTTAGCTCCGGGACTAATCTTGTTGCAAACCTTTGCACTTTCTTTAGTTTCCTTACATGCTTGACTAGGTGTGGGTTCCAAACTGGAGCTGCATACTCTAATATGGGCCTAACGTGCACAGTGTACAGGGACATGAACGAGTCCTTATTAAGATGTCGGAATGCTATTCTTAGATTTGCTAGACGCCCGTATGCTGCAGCAGTTATTTAGTTGATGTGCGCCTCCGGAGAAGTGCCCGGTGTTATACTCACCCCAAGATCCTTATCCTTGAGTGAGGTTTGTAGGCTCTGGCCCTCTAGACTGTACTCCGAATGCGGTCTTCTTTGCCCATCCCCAATCTTAATGACTTTGCATTTGGTGGGGTTGAACTCCAGGAGCCAGTTTCGGACCATTCCTGCAGCCTCTCCAGATCCCCTTGTAATTCTGCCTGGTCCTCGTCCGATTGAATTCTTCTCATCAACTTCACATCATCTGCAAACAGGGACACTTCAGAGTCTATTCCTTCCATCAAGTCGTTCACAAATACCAGAAACAGCACCTGTCCTAAGACTGACCCCTGTGGAACCCCGCTCGTTACAGGTACCCACTCTGACACCTCACCACGCACCATGACTCGCTGTTGTCTTCCTGACAGGTATTCCCTGATCCACTGTAGTGCCTTCTTTGTTATCCCTGCCTGGTCCTCCAGCTTTTGCACTAATCTCTTGTGTGGAACTGTGTCAAACGCCTTCTTACTGTCCAAGAAAATGCAGTCTACCTACCCCTCTCTCTATTCTCTTAATGCTGTCACCCTGTCATAGAACTTCAGTAGGTTTGTGACACAGGATTTCCCGTCCCAGAACCCGTGCTGGCTGTCGTTGATAAGCTCGTTCCTTTCTAGGTGCTCCACCACTCTTCTCCTGATAATCTTCTCCATGACTTTGCATACTTTACATGTCAGTGACACTGGTCTGTAGTTACTGCTTCACGTCTGTCTGCTTTTTTAAAAATTGGGACTACATTTGCTGTCTTCCATACCGCAGGTAGTCGACCTGCTTCGATAGATGTGTTGAAGATTGTTGTTAGGGTACACATAGCGCCTCTGCTCCCTCCCCCAGGACCCATGGAGAGATGTTATCCAGCCCCATCGCCTTTGAGGTATCTAGCTCACTTATCAGCCACTTCACTTGTTCCTTGGTTGTATGTATTGTGTCCAACACTTGATGGTGAACCCCGTCTCTCCGTCTTTCTGGAGTCCCTTCTGTCTTCACTGTGAGCACTTCTTTGAATCTCATGTTGAGCTCCTCACATACTTCGTGGTCGTTTCTTGTGATCTCCCCTCCTTCCTTCCTCAGCCTGATTACCTGGTCTTTGACTGTTGTTTTCCTCCTGATTTGACTGTAAGACAGCTTCGGGTCAGATTTGGCTTTCGCTGCTATGTCATTTTCATATTGATGTTGGGCCTCCCTTCTTACCTGTGCATATTCATTTCTGGCTCTATGACTGCTCTCATTCTTCTGGGTCCTTTGCCTTCTATACTTCTTCCATTCTCTATTACACTTGGTTTTGGCCTCCCTACACCTTCGGGTGAACCAAGAGCCCATCCTAACTTTCTCCTTATTTCTGTTACCCTTCGGTACAAAACTCTCCTCAGTTTCCTGGCACATTGTTGCCATATATTCCCTGCCAGTGCTCTGTCCCGCTGAACCTCGTCCAGGAAATTTTTCATGCATCTGTAGTCCCCCCTCTCTCTTGTAGTTTGGCTTTGTTCGACCTGCCCTTCCTGCTTCCATCTCCACTTGTAACTCTACTATGTATTTGAAGCTCAGAACCATGTGGTCACAGGCCCCGAGGGGTCTTTCATATGTGATGTCCTCAATATCTGTACTATTCAAGGTGAATAATAGGTCCAGTCTTGCTGGTTCATCATCTTCTCTCTCTCTGGTAGTGTCCCTTACGTGTTGGTACATGAGGTTCTCCAGAGCCACCTCCATCATTTTATCCCTTCTCGTTTCTGGGCCCCCCATGTGGCTCCAAGTTCGCCCAATCAATTTCTTTGTGATTGAAGTCACCCACAACCAGTAATTATGCCCTGCTCACATAAGCCCTTCTCGCCACTTCAGACAGTGTGTCAATCATTGCTCTGTTACTCTCATCATACTCTTGCATTGGCCTCCTACTGTTCTGTGGTGAGTTATACATTACTGCAATTACCATCTTGGGACCTCCAGACTGATGTGTTCCTATTATGTTGTCTCTTTCTTCTCCTCTGCCTCCTCTCTCCAGCTCATCAAAATCTCATTGGTTTTTGAGGAGCAATGCCACTCCTCCACCCCCTCTGTTCCCTCTGTCTTTCCTCAGGATCTGATATCCCATTGGAAACATGGCATCTGTTTTCATTCCTGTGAACTTGGTTTCGGTGAGAGCTATGATGTCCGGTGAGGCCTCTGATTCTTTTGTGTCACTCCTCCCAAATATTTGCTATTCCATCAGTTTCCTCTCCAACACTGTGTTCTGGGGGTTCTGTGGGAGTGGGGGGGGGGGGGCTAGCAGTGTGCTGTGTGGTTCTACAGCATATTGTGGGGTGGGGCTGTAAGTGTGGATTGTGGTTTGTGTTAGGATAGCGTGTTTGGCTGTGGGGTTCAGATGGTGGTTCTGTGTGTGCTTGCTCTTGTTGCTCTGCCCAGCTCTGGCTGTCCTCTGCTGACTCTGTCCTTGTCTCTCTTCGTAGCCCCTTTCGTTTCTGTGTCTTCTCCCTCAGCTGCTGTCATTCTGTTCGTGTTATGATGCTGTCTAGGAACACCCTCTTGTATGTTGATTCCTACAGCCGTGGTTTATCTTGCAGGATCCTGTTCTGTCCCCTTTCTGTCTTGAAAATCAGTTTGCCCAGCTGATTTCTCCCCTTCAAGTACCCTCCTATTCTCTGAAAATTTACTATCTCAGTCATATACTCCTCGCCTATTTCTTTTATTATGTGTACTCCCTTTGCTCTCCTGAATCCCATGAATAAACACTGACTTCTCCCTCTCCTCCTCCCATTGCTTTTTCCTTTGTGTCTCTCGGTCCCATTTGTACATAGCCATTGTTTCTCTTATTTTTTCCTGTAACACTTGGTGTCATAGTCGTGCCTCAGCATGGGACCTATCACCTTATCTACCTTCTCCCCCCTCACTTACAGATATAACTCTTCTTAACGGCTCTCCCCCTACATTCCTCTGCCTTGCTTGGTGGACTGATAGGGCCTTAGCGTAAGTCATGTCTCCAATGCCTTGTCTCCTCTGGGCAATAACTCTGTAACTTCCTTCAGCACATTTACCTCATATTCTAGGGCCCATATCCTGGTTTTTGCAGCTTCAGCTTGTGACTCCCATTTCTTCTTCTCTGCCTTCATCCTCTTCTCCATTTTCATAGAAAGCTCACTTAGTTTGCTCTCCCACTCTTGTTCCATCCTTTTACATTGCTCTTCTATCCATTCTTCCTTACCAGGACCATCTTCCACTGATCCCTTGAGCCTTTGACTTTCCCTCTCAGCCCCCATTTTTTTATGGGTAAGGTTTTTGTAGTGTGTTTGTGTGCTGTGTGTGTGTGTGTGTGAGAGAGAGAGAGAGGAGAGAGAGAGAGAGAGGAGAGAGAGAGAGAGAAACAGGTAGGAAGAGAGTGATAGAGAGAGGGAGAGGTGGAGAGAAAGAGGATAGAGGAAGAGAGAGAGAGGTGGAGAGAAAGAGGGATAAGGGAAGTCAAGGGTGGAGGTTGAGAGAGAGGCAGAGGGGTAGAGGAAGAAAGGAAGAGAGAGAGAGAGAGAGAGGTGGAGATGGGGAGAGGGAGGGAGGGGGACAGGGAGAGTGATGGGAGTGGAGAAAGAGTGGGAAGGGGGGCTAGAGTGCGCGTTATGCATGCGAGTGATCACTCAGAATGTTTTCACGGTCCGCGTGCACATGTTATTGACTAGCCTGACTTTGACGTGATGCTGACCCAGCCGCCTACACACTAGTTCCTTCTATGTTTATCCTTCCTAGAATTACTACTTCCTAGATTCCTAGCTGTTTGTGTGTGAGAGAGTGTATCGGTAAAATAACCCTCATCGCTTACTCTTCCATAAGAAATCTACCTGTCATTGTTACTAAGTCTACTCTCTCCTACAAGTGCCTGAAGAAACGTGTGTGTGTGTGTGTGTACATGGGTAATTGCGTGTGCACGTTTATTTGTATGTGTACTGGTGGAGGCCCACACTAGCTAACCATCATCCCTGCCTTAACTCACCTACACCTTAGTAAATGCTAATAAATGTTGTTTACTCTAACTCTGACAGCTGTCAGTGGTGAAAGGTTTGAGTAATAATGATGGCAGTGAAGGCTAAAAGCTGGATATTTTTTTATATAATATTGATGTACCTTATAGTAATTGTGGGAAAGATGAAAATAATGGTGATGATAATGATGCTGAAGGCAATGATGTAAAGTGCACATGATTATTGTTAGGTGAGGATGATGACATGATGACAAGGACATGAGTGTTAATTATGGTGAAGATAATAATGATGCGGATTTTGGCGACTCTTGATAATAACAATTACGCTCAAGTCGATAATTAGTGTAATGATGATAGTGATTATAGGAATATTAGGGATAGTGATGGAACAGATGACTTTAATGAAATTGATAATCATTGTAAATATAATGATAATAGATGGATGTCAGATATGATTATAATGATAGTTATATGTACATAGAAGTGGTGATAGTGATGATGATAGAGGAGATAACAAAGATTACATCGGTGATGGTGGTGGTGGCAGAGACAAGGATGGTCGTAATAAAGGTATTAATCACGAGAGGCTTCCTGCTGAATATTCCTTTTTAAGTCGGATCGTCTTTCCCAAAGTGTAGAAATAAATTTTCTCACTTCTTTTTTAGTGATAACAAAAATCGAATTTCTTTTGAAAAAAATAATTTGATACAAAATTCATGATGCTGTCAGTTAAGATGCATGAACACTTTTTTCACAGTCGAATTTAGATGCTAGGAGCTGTTATCTTAGATGTGCTCAATTTAGAGCTCAGCTTTTCCTGGGACGGGACTCACAACAGTTGGTTAACATTCGGGTACCTACGTGCTGCTAGGTTAACAAAAGTAACAACTGTAAGCAAATACACCCGACGTTTTTACTTGCAGCAAGAATCAAACCTGGTCCATCAAGTGTTAATAGGCCACCTTTCACACAAAGAGAGAAGGCACACTAAGTTTTCTGAGCCTTCAGTTTTCCTTTACATGGTTCCTAAAATCATTGCACCCGAAGCCCGATGCCAGCCCAGGCCTTTCAATAGACATTTTTATTAGTCAAGCGGTAGCACTGATACACCTCTCAAGCCCATATATTCCATAAACCCAAGATGTAATAGACGACTGTCTATGAATAAAAGAATGAATGCTGACTTGAGCCGTAGTCTGTGTATGCAGGAGGCCCAATGATATACCACTCTGACAAAGAGGTAACATATAAGACTATTTTAGAACCAGAACTTCTGTGACTGTTACATCAGTTGTCGCCAACTGTAATACTTGTCTCATCCCAAACCCCCATAAGCTTTCCTATAACGTCTATCTATTCTTATACCCCATCCCCCCAGGAATAGTCTATAAACCTAAGTCAAATTGAACCTAACATCTGCAATCAAATTAACATCCACCAGGACGTTGTCGCACATTCCCAAAGCAGCTTGCCCTCAAGAAACTAGAAAATTCGCTGACCAGGATCCAGAGACTGCCCCAGCAATCTCTGGATCCTGGTATAACCTATTGTTTGGCAATGCTTGCCTGGCTGTCCCACCCAGGAGAGACAAGTCTCTAGCAACATCTGTTATTAGAGCAACAAATGTATTCCCTAGAGATGACAACCTTATCCGTCTCCCCTCTAGTGCGACAAACACCCACTGAGGATATGCCAACTACAGAACACCTGAAGCCTCAAAAATCAGAGCCCAAATTAGCAAAAAAAAAAAAAAAGAAAAAAAAAAATACTACTGGAGCATTTAGACTTATAACCAATGAGGATACCAATGCCCCTAAGGACGTCTTTACATCACAAGCTCTGAAGAGCAAACATCCTCTAGATCTCCCAGTACCAACATTGTGTCTCTCTGACAGTGCAGTAGGTGAAGAACATTTAATCCTACTGTAGGGTGATGTGTATAAAGAAAACACAATACGTGTCCGTGGCCCAAGACTGTTCAACAGCCTCCCACCTGCCATAAGGGAAATTACCAATAGACCCCTGGTTGACTTCAAGAGGGAGCTGGACAGATACCTAAAGTCAGTGCCAGATCAGCCGGGCTGTGGTTCGTACGTTGGACTACGTGCGGCCAGTAGTAACAGCCTCGTTGATCAGGCCCTGATCCACTATGCGCCTGGTCATGGACCGGACGGAGGGGGCGTTGATCCCCGGAATGCCCTCCAGGTACACTCAAGGTAGACCTACTTACACCAATGCCAAACCATGACGACTTCTTCCAGCCGTCGCTATTCCAGTACTGACTTATAAACTCACCTCTCCTGTCCTGTCCTCGCTGCTCTTCTCGACTAATACGAGTCCGGTTTCAGAACGAATCCCGGAAACTGACCTTATATATGGAGCGCTTTTTTTTATACACACTTTTCACCAATACACTGCGTAATACTGATTTTATGTAATATTTAATAAACCTAAACTGACTTGTGATACACATAGCAGAATTTTGGTAAGATTTCTTGGTTAGGCTTAGTAAAAAAAAAAAAAAAAAATAAATGGCATTGTCAATGAAAAATATATCTTTATTAGGAATTAAATTTCTTCCAAATTGTTTCTAAATGAGGGGTTATATATATTTTTTAAATCATATACCTTAGGTACATCAAGGGTTTTTAATCACTAGTTATACAGTTATCGAACGTGACTGAGATCTAATTATTCTGTGTAAAGATAAGACTATCTATTTTTGTTTTCTCATGTTTTAAAGGATTAAAATTTTCAATACAATTGGTAATTATAACATCAGTTTCCAGTGAATTACTTTAATTTTTTTCCAGGTGCAGAGACTGTATAAGACAGCAAAACTTAAAGCCACGGTGAGTACACACAAGGTAAATGATGCCGTATAGCACTGCCTGGCACACTGCCACAGAACACTGATAATTAATTATGCAATCGATCTCATTTTTTGTGACACTATTAAGAAATATCACCACAGGACACAGGAATCAGGCTTCACCATAAATGCATGAATATCTCAGATTAGAACTAAGTTAGAAGAAATTCTGAAGGAAGTTGGAAACTGTTTTAATTCATGAGCCAAAATATAGATAAGTGATTGCTTCTCTCCGAGTGTCATTAGACATTGTATTAAATGAAGGAAAGAGTGGGAGTGTTGAAATATGCAAAACAGTGGAACACTAACCTCTATGGAACAATTGTACAAGAGATTTCAATAGCGTTCTATTGTATTTTTCCATGGGTCACTACCATGGAAAAATGCAATAGAACATTATGAATTTCCAGGATCATTGAACACTTCAGTGGAACACTTTTATGGAACAATGGAACACAGTGATTTAAGAGTATCATTGATCACTTTAAAATGCATATATACCAGACTTTTCCTATATAACCTCTCATTAAATTTTAATAAACAATTTACTTAAATTGAGCCTCAAAACAGGCAAAGTGTAAAGAGCTACAATAAATTTATTATTGGCACTACTGTAGGATACTACTATAGGGTATCTTAAAGAGATGCTTCCATGTGACACTTCTCTAGAACACTTCCGCAGGACACTATGGGACACTGCTATGGGACACTACCCTGACATCCATTTATGGAACACTTTCACAGAGAGTACCATGGAACACATTTCCAAAAAACTGAAGTGTTCGATAATTCTTCATCGAACACTAAATTAGGACACTACCATGGAACAATTCTTTGGGGTTCTATCATAAGACTCCACTTTATGACACTACCTCGGGACACTACCATTAAACTACCCTTCAAGACAACCATGGCACAATATCATGAGATACAGATACAGGATACTACCATGAGAAATATCAATGAGACATGATTCTACAATAGGACAGAAGAATAGGACACTACCATTACAAACAATCATGAAACACTATCACGGACAAATACACTGGCACTCAGTCATGTGACACTCCTATGATTCATAAACTTGACGCTCCCGAAGAAGAGGTAAAACCGACAAGCAAATAAGATTTTTCTACACAAATAACCCTCACATAGCAGAAAAAAACATGACGACGCTTCCGTCCGACCTGGACCATTAACTAGTCACACACTTAACACACGAAGCTATAGGTACAGGTAGGTTCGCCAGGGCGGGTCTTGGCCTGGGTCTTCTCCATGCGGTGCCCCGGTAGTGGCTCCACAAAGGGGAAGAGTCATCACGTTTTCATCAAGGTGGCGGGTGGCAGGCGATGATCGGCAGCAACATTCTCGGGTTCTTGACTGCAAGATATACAAGGTGTGCTGCCCTGTCCTCCCAGGTCTGTCCGATAGTCTGTTGTGAGAGGAGGCGGTTGCGTAGTGGCGTCGTGGCACGACAGTCCAGCAGGTATTGCACAGGTGGGAGCACATCTATCTGCTCACAATGGGGGCAGAGGTCCCGTCTTCGTTGCTCGACAATATGTGTTGAGGACATGAACCCAAGTCGTAGTCGGTGGATGGCCACACGTTGCTCTCTGGTCCGCATATGCACTGGGTGTGTCCTGACGTGTGTGTTGCACCGTCTGCGGGCCAGTCCCAGCGAGTTACCTCTTGCAAGAGTTCTTTCATGCGGTGACGCCCTTCTGTGGCTTCCTGTTTTGTCAGTTCTTCTGCTACTTCCCCAACTACTTTTAATCTTGGTGGGCCTAACACGTTTCCTTTCTTTTAATGTTGTTCGCTACATGTTCCCTACCTATTAATGGTGGTGGCCCCTACAGATTTCTTCCTTTTTATATTATAGGTCCTAATAGGTTTTCTTCCATTAATTTTGGTAGATCCAAGACGTTTCCATTATTATAGTGTTGTTGGCCTCTAACACGCTTCCTTCCTTCGTTTCCTTTTAATGCTGTGGCCCCAAGACGTTTCCTTCCTTTTAATGATGATGACTACAACACATTTCCTTCCTTTTAATATTGGTGGTTCCAACAAGTTTCCTTCCTTTTAATGCTAATTGCGCTAGCGCACTCAGTTCACACACTGAGCTCCGGGAAACGATCCCCGGTACGGCTGGAAAACATTAGGACGTGTTTCGATAAAACAACCTGCTGTCCGTGTTCACCCATCAGTAAAATAGGTACCTGGGGACAAAATTGACCTAATTTGCCAGAAATGCTCAGCATAACAAGCGGCTTTCTATATAGTAGTATGTCACTGATGTCAGTTAGGACTGTATACCTTGTACATGTACTTGTAGAAATAAAGATTATTATTATAATTATTATTATTATTATTATTATTATTAATAATAATAATAATAATAATAATAATAATAATATTATTATTATTATTATTATTATTATTATTATTATTATTATTATTATTATTATTATTATTATTATTATTATTATTATTATTATTATTATTATTATTATTATTATTATTATTATTATGGTAACCCCAACACGTTTTTTTTATTTTTAAATACTTGTGTCACAGACATGTTTCTCTCTTAATAATTCTGGTAGTCCTAATACGTTTCTCACATTATAATGTTGCTGGATCCAATACGTTTCTCTATAAATGTTGATATCGCAAAAAGTTTCATTTCTTATTAAAAAAAAAATAATTCATGTTAAGCGCTAAACTCATGTGGGTCATTCAGGGCAAGACGTGGTGGAGGCTTGATCCTCCGTCTGCTGACTGCGAGACAGACGCCCTTCCTATTTGCACTGGCATAATAATCCTCGGTTTCTTCCTTTCTTATAGTCTTATAGCATTACCTATAATATTTCCTGCCTTCGACATTATTGCTCTAACTTTCTCAGATACTCCTGACCGAATCCCATTTATTTTTTCCCACTGAAACTCCCCTACCCATTCATCACACTGACTACATCCACACACATTCAAACAATTTAACTAAAGTTTTGTTTTTCTTTTATTTAGTAATTTGTATTGAAGAAAGGGTTACTAGCCCCTTGCTACAGGTATTTGAGTCGTGTTTTACGATACAAACGGCTGAAGAATGAAGGATGCTTGTATTCCAAACGCATTTCTGATTTTATAAAGCCTTTCGCTTAAATGCTAATGGCTCCAAAACCTTTCTTTTCATAATGCATGTGTTCACAACACGTTTACTTCCTTATTATGCTATTGGTTCCAACACTTTTTTCTTTATAATGCTAGAGCCTCAACACATTTCCTTCCTTAAACTTCAACAAATTGTCTTCCTTTTTTCTGTTGGTGGCCTAAACAAGTTTCCTTAATATTAAAGGAGGTGGCCATAGTAACGAAGCCTCCAACATGTTACTATGCTATTCTCATTCCCTGACACGCTTTTCTTCATGATGTTGGTGACCCTAACTCATTTGCTTTCTTTTAAATACTGGTGGTCCCAACACATTGTTTACATTATACAAGTAATCCGAACTCATGAAACTGAAACTTATGGCGACTTTTGGTTTGACTTAAGCAATTAACATGTAACAATGAAGTGAGAAGAGGAGGAGGCGAGAATATATATGAGAGGAGGCAGGCAGGGAAAGGGAGTGGTAGAATGGAAGGAGGGAGTAGTAGCAGTAGCAGTAGGATTAGTAGTAATAGTAGTAGTAGTAGTAGTAGTATAAATAATAGAGAGCTACTGGCTTTCTGGTGAAGGACAAAATATCATGCAGCACATTATCCCAAATGATTCAATGCACCTCGGCAGAAGACTGGAAAAGCTATGAAAATAACAAAAAGATGAAGAGGTAATGAGAGGAGACAAAGGTCAGGTTTAGTCTAAAGAATTTGACAATGTAATGAAAAGGAGGGAATCTACAGAGACGTAGCCAAGACTAAAATTCAAATTAGGACTATTATGTGTAAGGGATGGTTCAACAAGACGGCGTCTGTGAAGGCTACAAGAAGGACAGACAATTTTGACCAATGACCGTTAACAGGATGACTGTGATCTCTAACATGTCCGAAAAGAGTATTGTTAGTGTCGCGAAGGCTACCACTTCCTTTGTGCTCTTTAAGTCTCAGAAAGAGTGCAGTCAGTGCCTCCAAAGCATTGGAAATGACAAGAGGAACAGGAAATAGAGTAAACAACGGAAGGTTTAGAAGGAGGAGAGGTACGAACTAGATTACTACAAAAGGTGTTAGTTTGGCGAAAAGTAAATTTGATGTATAAAGTATGGATGGTGTTGTTAAAACAGAAGACTGAAAATATTGGGATGGGAAAGAACATGAAATTTCATGGAGAAGAGAGTTTGGGAGAGAAGAAAGTCTATTTTGTATGTAAGTAAACTAGGGAGAATACCTTGGCTATGTAGACGATGTCTGTTCTTCGGCTACATGATTCTAATATCTTCCAATCATTGTTTGATGACTAACTTTGTGTGCTTGTTCCATCAAGTTCAAAGCTGAATGGGAATGTAGCTCTTTGCTTCCTTTCTTTGGTGTGCAGGACCGTCGCTCCACGACAGGCTTTTCTTTTTCCATTTTTCTCAAGCTAATGCAAATTGGCATGGAAAAACACTACTATTCTTACCAATTTCTCGACTCAGAAATTTTCACTCTTCGCAGCTCATTTTCTCGCTGTGTCCATCCTTCTGATTTCATAAGCACTACTTACTTACATTGCTAAACTTTTTTCTGCTGTGAAACATCCTGTTCTTTGCCTTCCCTATATTTCCAGCTCTGCTGAATCCTAATAACACCCTCCTTCCTTTAGATATCAATCTTACTTTTTGCCTTCGTAGTAATTTAGTTCATACCTTTCTTCCTGCCACTTATGCTTCTGGTGTTTACTTCATTTCCTGCTTCTCTTACTTTCTCAAATATTTGGAAGAAATTGGCCGTTCCCTTTCTGGCAGATTAAAACAGCACAAAAGTGTCAGTCTTATTGACATTATCAACGCTCTTACCTTATCTTAATTTAAAACTTGTTTTCCCTCTTTTCTAGTCTTCACAGTTACCATCTTTTTTAAAGCATCTCTTAAATATAATATTGCTAATATTAATAGTCTTGTCTCTGTAGATGTCATTCTTTCTCACTACTTTGTCAAATGCTATAAACTTCAGAACACTTGTGACGTAACCTGACCTTTGTGTCTCTTCCCCTCCTTACCTTTTCACCTTTCCTACATTTTCAAAGCCTTTCTTATGTTCTGTCTAGGAGGGTTCTGGCCTGTGGTGGTATTGCCCCACAGGGAATGTTGTCTTACTGAGGGATCCAGTAGCTCTCTTGAAGTATTCCTTTTCTCTCTCTTGTTCTTATGGATTATCTCCACTTTTACTATAGTACCACTATTTCTCGTTATATGCTGAACTTTTTGCCATTATTTTTCCCCTCTATTGTTTACCCACATAATAATTATCTGTCAGGTCACAATAGTCCACTTCACATAGATAATCTCTCAGCCCCACAAAATTGGCTGAACGAAAATAAGGGACCTTGACTTGATTGAGTGGTTTGAGATCGCTTTACCCAAGCTCATCATTAACGTCATGACTCTTAATTAGAGAGTCCTTGTTACCAAGAGCCAAGTCAAGCAGGTTATTTCCTCTAGTTGGTTCTGTCACAAACTGTTTTATAAAGCAGATTGGAGCCTATCTAGAAAGCAGCTAGACTAAAGATTTTCTGTTAAAGTTAAAATTTCTCATTAAAACATCATTTCGTTAAGGTTATCGTGTTCTCTATCTAGGTTTCGGATCAGTAAATCACACCCAAGATTAGTTTTCAACGTCCCTCGAAAAATTAATGCCAAATAGATTCAGTTTCCATCGCTTTCAATTTTATAACTTGTCTAATGTCACAGTTTCAAATATCTGTTGTTGTTATCAGTGAAGCCATTTCTCTTCTTTCAGGTTGAACTATGTCTCTATTATAGCAATATTTTGCTTCCTGCACATGCAATTAGTCTTATTTTGTCTCTCTTATTTCTAGCTCTCCTGCTATTAGTATAGTAGATTTAAAATAATTATTCACTTGCTACCCTCTAATATCTCTGTTCGATTGTTGACCAATTCCTTTTCTATAATTAGAAATTACACGATGATCAATCATGTTTTTTGAACATTTTATTTGCAGTATCTTGAAAAGCTTTGCCGCTTTTTATACCTTGTGCTGCAGCCTATTTGTTTCTCACACCCTCCCATACCTCTGTCATACATCATTCCTAGACTACTCAGCAATGGCCCCTCAGAGTCGGCTAACGCTACAATCCCTGCCCCAGAGAGAGGTGCCTCATCACTTTCAATACATATTATGTTTACTATAGAAATTGCCCCAGTTGTCAGTGAATGGGGTTACACATTCTTTGCATTACTTGCCAAGTCAGCAATATACACTAATTGCCCTAGACATCCATTCACTACCCATTCTTCTTCTAGACAAAATGCTACATATGATCGATACCTCTTCCTAATACTTAATTAGATATATTGCTGTCGTGTACATAACTAGCAGCTCCTGTCTCCAACCTCCCCAATATAACTTTCACCTGGACTGAAGCAGATAATGGGCTTGTACGCATTATCTGAGATGATTTGTCCAACCTGTTGACTATGTCACTAACACCACCTCTAGGGAAAGACACCCTCTGTCTCCTTCCAATCCGTGTTACAAAAGACACTGTCCATATATTTAATCGTGTGTCACTGAACACAGGGACACAGGGGAGTTGATAGTATCTTTATCTCCACTGACCACTGAAGTATATTCGTCCTGGAAAAAAAAAATCTATTTCCTGCCTTCCTTCAGATCTGCTCCTTTAACCTTTCTCAGTTTGATGTCCCTTCCTTTACTGGACACCACTTCCCATTTGTTTATGCTGCCAACTTACTCCTCTGTTGGAACCTGTTTTCCTTCATTAACCTCAACCACCTCACATTCATTGCTATAATTATCCAAATGAATTTTCAGTTTCTATTTTTCTCCTTGAGAAATAGAACCTCTCCTTTATCGCCTTGAGTTCTGATTCTAAAATAATAATTCCCCAAGAACAGCTACAGACGGATATCGTGACCTTACTCGTCCACTGACCTAAGTGAACTAAAGTTAGTGCCCACACTTCCTGTTCATCAAAATTACGGTGGTGAACATTTTCATCTTGGTTGTGGGACTGATTACCTTGTCTTTTACTGTCTCTGCATTGAACACTTTCAGTTAACCTTAGTTTTGAATTGATAAAGCCACTAGTTGGAGAAACATCTTCAGAATAAAAATATCCAGGTGTTGCATATGTGTTATTCATCAACCCGTCGGTACTGTATACAATTACTAATTCCATTCCAGTCACTGCCCTGCCAATAGCACCATCCGCTACTTCCACTAAACCGCGTAAGATGCCACTTATCCGCATTATTACAGGTTCCTAATTCAATTTTTCACCACAGAATACTCGATGGATCTGGATAGCCACCGATGGAGGGACGTCCGGTGAATTCATCAAGTCATCATCATCTCTGCCATCTCCAGTCTTCCCCAATGTCTTGCAGATAGTCTCTCAGTCTCTCTTGGAGAACATGAGGGGCGTCCTGGTGGCTAGGTCTTCCGGAAGACAACTGATAAAAGATTTATCAGTTAAACTGTCAGAAGATTTAAAGGTTATATCTATGTGCACGTAAGTAGATTACTGAATACTTATTAGTAGTGATAAATGGTTTTGAAAACCGACAAGTTGAAGATTAAGAGACTTATGCAACATATGAGAATCTCCTTACCCATTTCCGTTTTGTATTGGACTGACGAAGTCACTGTGTGGCGAAACGTTTCACTTAATAAAGATTCCCATATGTTGCATAAGTGTCTAATCTTCAACTAGTTAGTAGTGTCATTTAAGGGTAATATAGAGCTTTGTATGTTTAGTATATTTCCTCGACATATACAAAACGAAAGTAGTATTGTACATACATCGAGATGTTTATGTTTTAATACCTATATTTGGTATTAAGTTATTCTTGACTTAAGGTGTGCAGGTATCTGTAGTCAATACACTTTAAATTTAATAAATCAACCAACGTGGTATTTATTTTTTTAATTAGAATGGCAGCTAAACAGTAGAAACCTCGGTCAACTGACCATCACATGACTTCAAGTTAAATTAGGAATATATTTTGTAATTCTCCTGACACAATGTCCCAACAGACGAGAAAATTAATACTGGTTTATTAAATATAAATTTAATTTATGCAATAACAGTGTATAGGAATATCTTGCTGGAGCGAAGAAAAATTAGGCTACTCCAAGGTCTTCTAGAACTATAATTATATTCATAGAAAGCTCTAAACCCGTGTTGTCGATTCAGAGCTTCAGGTCAAATGGCTAACAGAGGAGGTTAGTTTTTTATGAAAAAAGGTCTAGAGTGAATTTGGATTAATTATTATGAATATATCAGAAAGATAGGCAGAAAAAGTATGTAAGTGTATTGAAGCTAAGGTCTATCGACCTGGCCCTGCTCTCTCTCATTCTCTCCTCGCTCCAAGAGCCTTGACATACCTCTTCTTAAAGCTATTTCCTCTACTTCACTCCCAGATTATTCCACTACGTAACATCTCAAAGGCTAAAGAAATACTTCTTAACATTCCTATGCCTCTTGTTTCTGTGTACCATCTCTGAAACATTCTTGCCCTATCCATCTCGTCAATTCCTGTCAGTAATTTAAACGCCATTATTATGTTCCCCATGTCCCTCTTGTTCACCAGTGTCGTCAGAATGAGTTTGCTTAACCTCTTCTTATGAGACAACCTTTAGCTCCCAGGATAGTCATGTTGCAAACCTTTGCAATTTCTCTAATTTCTTGACGTCCTTAACCATGTGTGGGTTCTATACTGTTGGTACATACTCCAGTATGGGGCTGACGTACACGGTGTACAGTGTCGTGAATGACTCCTTACTTAGATATCGAAACGCTATTATTAGGTTGGCCAGGTGCCAATACGCTGTAGCAGTTATTTGGTTGATGTGCGCTTCAGGGATGTGCTCAGCCCAAGATCCTTCCGTCATGTCATTCACATATACAGGAAGGAGCACCGGTCCTAGGACTGACCCTTGTGGAACCCCACTCGCTACATGCCCCCACTCTGACACCTCGTCATGTACCAACACTCGTTGTTTCCTTCCTCTCAGGTATTTTCTGATTCATTCCAGTGCTTTTCATGATATTCCTGACTGCTCCTCTAACTTTTGTAACACGTCTCTTGTGCGGTACTGTACTCACCTAGTTGTACTCACCTAGTTGTGGTTGCAGTGGTCGAGTCAAAGCTCCTGGCCCCGCCTCTTCACTGGCCGCTACTGGGTCACTCTCCCTGCGCCATGAGCTTTATCATACCTCTGCTTAAAGCTATGTATAGAGCCTGCCTCCACTACATCGCTTCCTAAACTATTCCACTTCCCGACAACTCTGTGACTGAAGAAATACTTCCTAACATCTCTGTGATTCATCTGAGTCTTCAACTTCCATCTGTGTCCCCTTGTTGTTGTGTCCCATCTCTGGAACATTCTGTCTCTGTCCACTTTGTCAATTCCTCTCAGTATCTTATATGTTGTTATCATGTCCCCCTATCTCTTCTGTCCTCCAGTGTCGTCAGGTCGATTTCCCTTAACCTCCCCTCGTAGGACATACCCCTTAGCTCCGGGACTAGTCTTGTTGCAAACCTTTGCACTTTCTCGAGCTTCTTCATATGCTTGGCTAGGTGTGGGTTCCAAACTGGTGCTGCATACTCCAGTATGGGCCTAACGTACACAGTGTACAGGGTCCTGAACGATTCTTTATTAAGATGTCGGAATGCTGTTTTTAGGTTTGCTAGGCGCCCGTATGCTGCAGCAGTTATTTGGTTGATGTGCGCCTCAGGAGATGTTCCTGGTGTTATACTCACCCCAAGATCTTTTTCCTTGATTGAGGTTTGCAGTCTCTGGCCCCCTAGGCTGTACTCCGTCTGCGGTCTTTGCCCTTCCCCAATCTTCATGACTTTGCACTTGGTGGGGTTGTGTGTGTGTGTGTGTGTGTGTGTGTGTGTGTGTGTGTGTGAGTACTCACCTTGTTGTACTCACCTAGTTGTGGTTGCTGGGGTCGAGTCATAGCTCCTGGCCCCGCCTCTTCACTGGCCGCTACTCGGTCACTCTTCCCGCTCCATGAGCTTCATCATACCTCTTCTTAAATCTATGTATGGATCCTGCCTCCACTATATCAATTCCCAGACTATTCCACTTCGTGACAACTCTGTGAGGGAAGAAATACTTCCTAACATCTCTGTGATTCATCTGAGTCTTTAACGTCCAACTGTGACCCCTTGTTGCTGTGTCCCATCTCTTGAACATCCTATCTCTGTCCACCTTGTCGATTCCTCTCAGTATTTTATATGTTGTTATCATATTCCCCCTATCTCTCCTGTCTTCCAGTGTCACAAGATCGATTTCCCGTAACCTCTCCTCGTAGGTCATACCCCTTAGCTCCGGGACTAATCTTGTTGCAAACCTTTGCACTTTGTGGAGAAAATTCTCCAAAAGAGGGGGGTATGCGCCCTTACTACCCTTGGTAAGGGCCCTCACCCTTTCTACCCTTAGGAAAGGGCCAGAGAAGGCGCGTCTGGCTGCATAAACAATTTAATTAATGCCAGATGTACTGTCAACAGTGTGTCAAGAATTGTGCTGACCACAGCAACACGAGGCACCTCGTGGCACCACATGGCTGCACGAGACTGCAAAAGAGCAGCACGAGCGGGCAGATTGAATTTGGCCACCGCAAGAACGGGTCATACGACTCTAGTGGTCATGCGACGCGAGGCGACGTAAATCAACATAGACATTACTCGTTCGCGTCCGTTATATCATTTAATCTCCACTAACGTCGGGAAATAAGATAAGAACTCTGTTCCAGCGCGTTTAGTGATTAACATCAACATTGCAGTATATTCAAAGTGTGCGCACTTCAGACTGCAAAAAGGAGAAACTTGTAGAGACAATCGCAAGTGAACTCCATCGAAACAAGACGGTGATTCTTCAGCGGCATTCTACAATCAAGACAGCATTTCCGCCGTATATGGTGGAGCCAACACCATCGCTCAAAGTTACACGAGCAAGGTAAGAATTGGATGATCTGGTTAAAACAGGGAACTGCGCAGTTCTTGTATTCAAGAACATTCAATTTTTTACCTAGGGACGGCGGTTATGCGTGGACTTTTTAGTCCAAAACAGTGAGTAAAACGCCTTTCAGTCCATCTAAGACGAAATATGGACATACGCTCCTTTGGGGCCAATAATTATGTACTCATATGTGATATTTTCCATACAGCCCTGTGGAAGTGTGGCAATATATGGATCCTGAGAAGGTGTTGGTGGTGGCTGCGACATCTTGGATTCATCCATCAGCTAAGTATTAGCTGTAACATACAGTACACGTTATCGTTGGTACCCATCCGTCACATTTTGGTCGCTAACGGGATGTTTGTTCATTACGAACCGGAAGTTTGGTCCTTACAGATCGAAAGTTGATCGTATTCGTACCAGGAAAGTGGCCACATGGTGGTCCAAAGACTTATACTTCAGTGTATAAATGTCTCGATCCAAGGTCCTTCGAGAAAAGCTGTAAAACTATTGTTTTTACAAAAGAAACCAGAATATATGGGTCCCTATCTCATTCAAGAGTATGGGAAGCTCTTGCAGGCATAGAAAATAGAGTCAACAACAGACCTTTAACGTATGTTACCGATGATCTGGACAATTTAGAAGTGTTAAGTCCATCTCATTTACTACATGGCAGAAGGCTCGAACCTGTTCCTCCCATGAATGATAAAGAAATCATAGAGGATCCTACTCATTTCGAACCTGAACAACTCAGACGTAAATTCAAACACCTTAATAAAGTGATTGAACGCTGGGAGAAAATTTGGCGAGAAGACTATCTCACCCATTGAGAGAACACTTCTATGGAGCTGGTGTTCCAGAAAATTATAAGTCCTTAAGACCTGGTGACATAGTGATTATTAACAATGATGGTCCGAGGTCCCATTGGCCTCTTGGAAAAATTGTGACCATATATCCTGATACTAATGGAATCATCAGGACAGTTGATGTTTTGAGCAAGGTGTAGTGAATAAGGACCATAGATAAATTAGTGCCGTTAGAATTACACAGTGTTGAAAACAAAAATAAAATTAGTGATTCTCCAGAAACCCACAGACTGAAGCTGTTCAGAAAAGACAAGCAGCAGTGATGGCGAGTGAGAAAATCAAATTAATGTTAAGTGATGAGTAGTTCACTTTAAGTGAATTTCTCGCTGCCCCCAGTGTGGAGAAAATTCTCCAAAGAGGGTATGCGCCCTTACACCCTTGGTAAGGGCCCTCACCCTTTCTACCCTTAGGAAAGGCCAGAGAAGCGCGTCTGGCTGCATAAACAATTTAATTCATGCCAGATGTACTGTCAACAGTGTGTCAAGAATTGTGCTGACCACAGCAACCGAGGCACCTCGTGGCACCACATGGCTGCACGAGACTGCAAAAGAGCAGCACAGGCGGGCAGATTGAATTTGGCCACCGCAAGAACGGGTCATACGACTCTAGTGGTCATGCGACGCGAGGCGACGTAAATCAACATAGACATTACTCGTTCGCGTCCGTTATATCATTTAATCTCCACTAACGTCGGGAAATAAGATAAGAACTCTGTTCCAGCGCGTTTAGTGATTAACATCAACATTGCAGTATATTCAGAAGTGTGCGCAGCTTCAGACTGCAAAAGGAGAAACGTAGAGACAATCGCAAGTGAACTCCATCGAAACAAGACGGTGATTCTTCAGCGGCATTCTACAATCAAGACAGCATTTCCGCCGTATATGGTGGAGCCAACACCATCGCTCAAAGTTACACGAGCAAGGTAAGAATTGGATGATCTGGTTAAAACAGGAACTGCCAGTTCTTGTATTCAAGAACATTCAATTTTTACCTAGGGACGGCGGTTATGCGTGGACTTTTTAGTCAAAACAGTGAGTAAACGCCTTTCAGTCCATCTAAGACTGAAATATGGACATACGCTCCTTTGGGGCAATAATTATGTACTCATATGTGATATTTTTTCCCTACAGCCCTGTGGAGAGTGTGGCAATATATGGATCCCCTGAGAAGGTGTTGGTGGTGGCTGCGACATCTTGGATTCATCCATCAGCTAAGTATTAGCGTAACATACAGTACACGTTATCGTTGGTACCCATCCTCCACTTTCTCTAGTTTCCTTATATGCTTGGCTAGAGGTAGGTTCCAAACTGACGCTACGCACTCCAGTATGGGCCTAACATACACTGTGTACAAGGTCTTGAATGATTCCTTATTAAGATGTTGGAATGCTGTTCTTAGGTTGGCCATGTGCCTGAATGCTGCAGAGTTATTTGGTTGATGTGCGCCTCAGATGTGCCCGGTGTTATACTCACCCCAAGATCCTTTTCCTTGAGTGAGGTTTGTAGTCTCTGGCCTTCTAGACTGTACTCCGTCTATGGTCTTCTTTGCCCTTCCCTAATGTTCATGACCATGCACTTAGTGGGGCTGAACTCCAGAGCCAGTTGCTGGACCAGGCCTTCAGCCTGTCCAGATCCCTTTGTAGTTCTGTCTGGTCCTTGTCCGATTGAATTCTTCTCATCATCTTCACATCATCTGCAAACAGGGACACTTTGGATTCTATTTCTTCCGTCATGTCGTTCACAAATCTCAGAAACAGAACCGGTCCTAGGACTGATCCCTGTGGCACCCCGCTCGTTACAGGCGCCCACTCTGACATCTCGCCAAGTACCATGACTCACTGTTGTCTTCCTCACAGATATTCCCTGATCCATTGGAGTGCCTTCCCTGTTATTCCTGCCTGGTCTTCCAGCTTGTGCACTAATATCTTGTGTGGAACTGTGTCAAACGCCTTCTTACAGTCCAAGACAATGCAACCTACCCACTCCTCTCTCTCTTGTCTTACTGCCGTCACCCTGTCATAGAACTCAGGTAGGTTTGTGACGCAGGATTTCCCGTCCCTGAAACAGTGCTAACTGTCGTTGATAAGCTTATTCCTTTCTAGGTGTTCCTCCACTCTACTCCTGATAATCTTCTCCATGGCCTTGCATACTATACATGCCAGTGACACTGGTCTGTAGTTTAATACTTCGTGTCTGTCTCCATTTTTAAAAATTGGGCTACATGTGCTGTCTTCCATACTTCAGGTAGTCGCCCTGTTTCAATAGATGTGTTGGAGATTGTTGTTAGTGGTACACATAGAGCCTCTGCTCCCTCTCTTAAGGCCCATGGAGAGATGTTATCCGGCCCCATCGCCTTGGAGGTATCTAGCTCGCTTAGCAGCCTCTTCACTTCTTCCTCGGTTTTATGTATTGTGTCCATCACTTGATGGTGTACCCCACCTCTCTGTCTTTCTGCAGGCCCTTCTGTCTACTCTGTGAACACTTCTTTGACTCTCATGTTGAGCTCATTTCTTGTGACATCCCCTCCTTCCTTCCTCAGCCTGATTACCTTGTGCTTGACTGTTGTTTTCCTCCTGATGTGGCTGTACAACAGCTTTGGGTCAGATTTGGCTTTCGCTACTATGTCATTCTCAAATTGTCTTTGAGCCTCCTTTCTTACCTGTGCATATTAATTTCTGGCTCTATGACTACTCTCCTTATTCTCCTGGGTCCTTTGCCTTCTATACTTCTTCAACTCTCTAGCACACTTGGTTTTGGCCTCCCTGCACATTTGGGTGAACCAAGGGGTCGTCCTGGCTTTTTCGTTATTCCTGTTACCCTTGGGTACAAACCTCTCCTCAGCTTCCTTGCATATTGTTGTCACATATTCCATCATCTCGTTTACTGACTTCCCTGCCAGTTCTCTGTCCCTCTGAACCCCGTGCAGGAAATTCTTCATGCTTGCTTAGTCCCCTTTCTTGTAGTTTGGCTTCATTCGTCTGGCCCCTCCTGCTTCCCTCTCCACTTGTAACTCCACTATGTATTCGAAGTTCAGAACCACATGATCACTGGCCCCAAGGGGTCTTTCATATGTGATGTCCTCAATATCTGCACTACTCAAGGTCCAGTCTCGCTGGTTCATCCTCTCCTCTCTCTCTGGTAGTGTCCCTTACGTGTTGGTGTTTGAGGTTTTCCAGTACCACCTCCATCATCTTAGCCCTCCACATTTCTTGGCCGCCATGTGGCTCCAAGTTCTCCCAATCGATTTCCTTGTGGTTGAAGTCACCCATGATTATCTGCTTTGCTCTGCTCGCATAAGCCCTTCTGGCCACTTCGGCCAGTGTGTCAACCATCTCTCTATTACTCTCATCATACTTTTGCCTTGGCCTCCTGCTGTTCTAAGGTGGGTTATACTTCACTGCAATTACCACGTTGGGACCTCCAGACTGAAGCGTTCCTATTTTGTAATCTCTTGCTTCCCCTCTGTCTCCTCTCTCAAGCTCATCAAAATTCCATCAGTTTTTTAAGAGCAGTGCCACTCCTCTACCTCCTCTGTTCCCTTTATCTTTCCTCAGAATCTGATAACCCGTTGGAAAGATGTCATTTATTATGATCCCTGTGAGCTTGGTTTCTGTGAGAGCTATGATGTCTGGTGATGCCTCTTTGACTTTTCGTGCAAATCCTTCCACTTATTCGTTATTCCATCAGCGTTGGTGTACCATACCTCAGTTTCCTTTCCAACACTGTGTTTTGGGGGGCCTGTGAGGGTGGGGGACCTGGCAGTGTACTGCAGGATTCTACAGCATAGTGTGGGGTGGGGGCTGTAAGTGTGGATTGTGGTTGTGCTGGGATAGCATGTTTGGTTTTGGGGTTCTGGGGGTGGTTCTGTGTGTCTTGCTCTTGTTGCTCTGCCCTGCTCTGGTTGTCCACTGCTGATTCTCTCCTTGTCTTTCTTCCTAGCCCCTTTCGCTTTTGTGTCCTCTCCCTCATCTGTTGTCATTCTGTTTTTGTTCTGTCTCGGTACAGGAACACCTTCTTATATGCTGACAATTCCTTCAGCTATGGTTTTTCTTGCAGGATCCTGTTTTGCACTGTTTTGACTTGAAAATCAGCTTGTCCAGCTGTTTTCTCCCCTTCAAGTACCACCCTATTCTCTGAAAATTTACTATCTCAGACATGTCCTCTTTGCCTATTTCTTTGATGATGTTTTCAATCTCCTGTTTTTCTTCCTGCCATCATTCATTGTGTGTCCTTCCCTCGCTCTCCTGAAGCCCATGGATAAACACTGACTTCTCCCTCTCCCCCTCCCATTGCCTTTCCATCAGTGTCTCTGCTTCCCATTTGTACATGGCCATTTTCTTCCGTATTTTTTCCTGTAGCTATTGGTGGCATGGTCGTGCCTCTGCATGTGACCTATCCCCCTCTCCACCATCAGCTCCCTCCCCCACCACCATCCCTGCTCCCAGCTGCTCTCCTTCTTCATTCCTCAGCCCCGCTTGGTGGGCTGATAGAGCCTTAGCATAAGTTATGTCTCCTTCCTTTCCCTTGGGCTCCTCATTCAGTAGAGGTGTACCAGCAGCAGATGCTATGTCTTCTCTGGTCAATACCCCTGTAACTCGCTTCAGCCTGTTTACCTCATATTCTAGGGCCCTTATCCTGGCTTCTGCAGGTTCGACTTGTAACTCCCATTTCTTTTTATCCTTCTCCATCCTCTTTTCCAATTTCACAGAAAGCTCTGGCTCCATCCCTTTCTCCATTTTCGCAGAAAACTCACATAGTTTGCTATCCCACTCTTGTTCCATCCTTTTGCATTGCTCTTCCATCCATTCTTCCTTGCCAGAGCCATTCTCCTCTGATCTCCTGAGCCTTCAACTTCCCTTCTGAGCCACCATTTTTTTCTAATGGGTTTGGTGTTGTAGTTGTGTGTGGGGGGGAGGGTGAAGGTTGTAAGCAGGAAAGAGATGGGGAGAGGGAGGGACAGGGACAGGGAGAGTGATTGGGGTGGAGAAAGAGTGGGAAGGAGCTAGAGGTAAAAGGGTGGAAGGGAGGAAGGCAAAGAGAGGGAATGGGGGAGGAAGGGAAAGGAAGAGAAAAGGGAGAAGGGAAAAATGAGAGAAAGAGGAGGGAGAGTGGAAAGAGAGATGGATGAGAGAGAGAGAGAGAGAGAGAGAGAGAGAGAGAGAGAGAGAGAGAGAGAGAGAGAGAGAGAGAGAGAGAGAGAGAGAGACAGGGAGATGGAGAGAGAGAGTGTGTGTGTAGGGAGGGTGCATGTGTGTGGGTGGGGGAGTTATAAGGGAAAGAGGGAGGTAGGGGGCCAAGGAGAGTGATGGAGGGGGAAACGGAGAGGGAGAGAAAAGATCGAGAGAGAGCAGGAAAGGAGGAGAGGGAAAGGCCAGGGAGGGGAGAGAGGGAGGAAGAGGAGGGAGAGGGGGATGACGAAGCAGTGGAAGAGGGGGAGGAGGGGGGGGAGGAAGAGGAAGTGGAAGAGGAGGAGGGGGGGTTGGAGGAGAAGGAAGAGGAGAAGGGAGAGGAGGAGGGAGAGGAAGATGAGGAAGAAGAGGAGAGAGAGAGGCCAAAGGGAAGAGAAGGAGGGAGGAGGGGGAAGGAGGAAGGGGAGGAGGAAGAGGAGGAGGGAGGGGGGGGAGGAGGAGGAAGAGGAGGAGGGAGGGGGTGGAGGAGGAGGAAGAGGAGGAGGGAGGGGGTGGAGGAGGAAGAGGAGGAGGGAGGGGGTGTAGGAGGAGGAAGAGGAATAAGGAGGGGTGGAGGAGGAGGAAGAGGAGGAGGGAGGGGGTCGTGGAGGAGGAACAGGATGAGGGAAGGGGGAAGGAGGAGGGAGGGGGAGGAGGAGGAGGAAGAGGGAGGGGTGGAGGAGGCCCTAACAGTCAGTGGCTGTGTGGGTTAGTGCCCATGTGTGTGTGTGTGTGTGCTTATGAGTTCTTCGTATGTTCCCACATATGTACTACATATGTACCCAATCACTTGGTTCACACTGTGCACTATGTACACACTGTCTTTTTGTACTTAAAATTACTGTCAGTTCTATAGCCCTACTTGGCCTGCCCTACTTGGCCTGCCCTACTTGGCCTGCCCTACTTGGCCTGCCCTACTTGGCCTGCCCTACTTGGCTTGCCCTACTTGGCCTGCCCTACTTGGCCTGCCCTACTTGGCCTGCCCTACTTGGCTTGCCCTACTTGGCCTGCCCTACTTGGCCTGCCCTACTTGGCCTGCCCTACTTGGCCTGCCCTACTTGGCCTGCCCTACTTGGCCTTTCCCTACTTGGCTTGCCCTACTTGGCCTGCCCTACTTGGCCTGCCCTACTTGGCCTGCCACTTGGCCTGCCCTACTTGGCCTGCCCTACTTGGCCTGCCCTACTTGGCCTGCCCTACTTGGCTGCCCTACTTGGCCTGCCC